>OVAN01002508.1:0-33149 GCA_900406275.1 Anastatica hierochuntica
TGGTAAATATGAGTTTTGGAGAAAGGTAAAATATGGTATTTTGAAAAATGAGGAGAGAGATGGTTATATTTGCAATTGACCAAGATTTGTGGGTTATTTTTGAAATCACCCCTTAAATTATTGATGTACAAAATTGATATTTTGAACTAATCTACAAAACAATTGAAATAGAAAATAATTTGAGAAGAAACTAAGTAAAATATCAAATCTTTACATTTCAACATTTTAGAAATTATTTCGTATATTTTATAGAGAGGCCTAACAATATTTTTTCATCTAGAAAAGGTTTTCGTTACCGATAGTTGTTAACCAAGCAACTAAACCATTTTCATTTTTAGTTTAGTATAATCGAAAATATCTAACAAATAAATCATATTTATATTATTATAAATAAAATATATTTTACTATGACAAGTAAATATAAAAAAATATCACACTATAGTTAAATAATTTTTTAATACCTTTACCTAAAGGTACGCGTCCGAATGAACGTCCAGGTATCTGTTCGAATTCGGTCGGGTTAATTCGGATTACGAGTTTTTGGGGCTAGATGTTTAAGCTCTATTCAGGTATCCATACATTCCGATTCGGGATCGGTTCATATCTTTGCAAATTTAATACCTATTTAAATTATGTAGAAAATCCAAATATACATTAAAAAAACCTCAACGATCCAATTTTTCAGATAATCCGGGTTATTTTCGGCTATTTTAGATATTTTGGATATTAAATCTAAAATAACTACTATATATAAGTATGTAATTTTTGTTAGGTATTTCTGGGCACTCAAAATATTTTGATTCATGCCGAGATGGGTTTTCATTTTTCGTGTAATAAAATTTTGCATTCGTACGAATATTTTACCGATTTCAGTTCAGCTTCGATATCAATTTTTTGGATCGGATGCGCTTCGATTCTTTGGACCCAAATATTTTATCCACTCTTGCTTACACCCGCAAATTCGCGGGCACCACCTAATTTTCCCTAAAGTAAATAGATAGGGTAAAGCGGATCACCTTGCCTTATTTTAGACCTTATTTCCCCTTTTGGATTCTCATTCAATAGCACCTTATACGACATGAAACTAACACATCACATGATCCATAAAATTCAATGTGAATCAAAACCTAGGCGTCGTAGGACATCCTCGAGGAAAGACCATTTTTAATACGATAATACGCTTTATTCATATCTTTTTGATAACCATACTGTCATATTTACATGCCCGATTTGTACATAAGGCATAAAACATCTCATGTGCTACTAAAATTATATGACATCAATCGTCCTGAAAACAAAAGTAAATTGAGTTTCTGAAACCAGTTTTTGGAAAAACCTTCTTCAGCAGTAGACATAATATTTTTAATATTATCTTATATCCCACATTGCATATATTAATAGGTTTAAACTCTGTCGTCTTTTTTGGGCATTTTCGTCTTAGAAATTAGACAAATGTTTGTCTCATTGAGGCGATCATCAAACTTTTCTAAGCGGGAAAAATTACTTATCAGTACAACCAAGTCCTCCTGAAAAGTTCCCTAGAACCGCCTAGCAAGATAAGACAATCATACCATCAATTCCCAGATTTTTTTCCGAATGCATCGCAAACAAAGCCATTCTTATCTCGTTCTCCGTTACCTAGGGGTGGGCATTCGGATATTCAAATCGGGTTTGGGTCGGTTCCATTCGAGTTTCGGATCTTTCGGTTCTAGACTTTAGGACCCATTCGGGTATTTCTTTTTCAGTTCGGGTTCGGATCGGTTCTCCTTCAGTTGGGATCAATTTCGGTATTTATACGAGGAACCGAAAAATACCCAATAAAATTTCGGGTTCGATTCGGAACCTGATATTTCGGGTACTTTGGGTATTTCGGATACCCAAATTACTCAATATACCCGAAACATATTCAAAAAATACATTAAACACATACTAAAAATACCTTAAAATATCTTTAAAAATTGAAATCATTGAGAAATCCTAAAATTATAAACAAAATTATTCAAATATATCTTGAAAATATCTAAAAATACATGAAATTCTCTAAAATAACAAATTTAATCAAATTTATAATTGTAATTTGGGTATATGGATATCAGGTATTTAGGGGTATCCATTTGTATATCGGGTATGTTCGAGTACCTGACCGGGTATCGGTTTGGTTCGGATAATACCCGATACCCGATTGGGTAGGCCCATGGGATCCATTCAGATATTTAATTTATTTTGGTTCGGGTTCGGATCCATTTTTCGGTTCGGGTTCGGTTCGGTTTTTCGGTTATGGGTATTTTGCCCATCCCTACCGTTACCTCTCGTGTCAATAGACAATTAATATGTCCTGTTACAACCGATTGCACTGGTCAAGGTCGGTCTTGGCCTAAAGCGAGCAAAATTCTTGCATTAGGCATCAAGTTTTTATTAATAAAGAAGGACAACAATTTACAATTGAGTTAGCCTAGTGGTATATTACTCAAATCTTGCTCAATGTTCGAGTGTCCTTTAGGAAATTTTGTTTTATTTTTGCTTGAGACATCATATTTAAACGGGTCGATTTGGCACTAGTCAAAGTATCTCAGTAGTAATTGTGGTCCTTGCTCTTCTTTATTTTGTTGTACCGTGAAAAAGTTTTGCGTTTAGAAGCTTAGACTCTAAGCTTTGTAAACTTTAATCTCATATATTATTTGCAAATTGAATATGTCTCATATTAAAAGTTAGAGAGGTTGATTACATGAATACCCTTAATGAAATTTAATTAATTAAAAAACTAAAAAAGAAAAAATTGACAAAAATCAATGAAAAAAGAAAAATTTTAGTGATCTTATTTACTTATAAATATCATATACTGCTTATGTTATCTATTTTTAATGTTCTTTTGTGTATATAATAATTGTAATGACAAAATTTTTAAATTATAATATGGTCACATTGTTTATTTTAAAAACAAAAAATTAAGAAGTTCTATGTAACACTAATATCATGATTTGTTGTTAATATCATAGTTTCTAGTAGGATCAAATGTTAAAAGAACAAAATATTTCATTATAGGCTGAATATGCCAATGAATTGGGTTAACCAATAAAAAATATATATATAACAAAATGCACATAATAAAATTTAAAATAATGCAATTAAAATTCTAAGAATTAAGATTTTCAATTTAGCATAAAAATGTACAATATAATCTATAAATTGAAATAATGTTATATTATCAATATATTTATTTATAAAATTTTTATGTCTCCATACGGAACAGTAAACTAGTTTCATTTAATTTGAAATATCTTTGATCAAAAAAAATTCGTTTGTATTTTTTTTCCAAACATTTAAAATCAGTTTAAAGAAAAAAAATATAGAAAAGCTAAACTCAGATACTAGTCACACCATCAAACTTTTTTGGGGGGTTAATGACGTGGATGCCTAATACACCGTCGATTGAATCTTCGGAGTAAAACCACCGCACTGATCACCACCACCTCTCTCGAACCATCATCTCCCTGACTCTCCTCTCGTCGACCCAGAGAGAAAGGCTTCTTTTCTCAGTCCTCCCACATCACACCCTTCGTCGAATGCTACTCTCCAGATCCAACTCTCACCATTTTCTATCACAAGAACATAGATTGGATTCGATCCACTCTCTTAAATTCCCAAAGATCTAATCCGACGATTTCGAAAATTTCAATTTCTTCTTCCCCAGATCAACTTCTTGTGAATTTCTGGAGAGGGAATTTCTTTTTACCAGTTTTGGTGGTTGATGATTTTGATTTCTTAGAGTCCTAATGGATTCGCATCCTTCCCTGATGGGAAGGTCCATTGGCAACACTAATCGATCGAGCTTAGATCTTGGCCGTTCTTCGTCTTCATCGTTAACCAAATCGATCTCCGATGCAAGTAGTCAGAGCCTCTCTTCGATCCTTAACAATCCACATGGAGGCAATTCTGGTGTCTATGGTTCCGATGCGTCTTGGGTTGGTTGGTGGTCTTCATCCACTTTTGTAGCTCCCTCTGAGTTCGCTCCTGTTGCTTCAACCAAGCTTCCTGGCTCGGAGCTTACCAGATCCGACTTCCATGGCTACGTCTCCTCCATCTCTGAGTCTCATGGCAGGTTTGAGGATATCAGGAACCACTCGAGGGAAGAGAGCTCTGGGTTTGATCAGGAGAGCCACGTATCGGGTTTAGCAGCGTGCCTGCGTGAGGTTCCTTCACTCTACTTCAAGGAAGACTTTGCCCTCGAGGACGGCGCTACATTCCGTTCTGCTTGCCCTTTCTCGAGCCTGACGGAGAATCTAGCGCTTCAGGAGAAGCTGTCACAGTATCTTGATGTCGTGGAGCTGCATCTCGTGAAGGAGATCTCGGTGAGGTCCGATTCGTTCTTCGAGGCCCAGGGACAGTTACAGGATCTGAATGTGAAGATTGTTGAGGGTTGTAGTAGGATCCGTGAGTTGAAAGAGACTATTCGACTCCTGGATAGGGATTTGGTAGATTCAGCTCGACAGATTCAGGAGCTGAGCTCAACTAGGATTAACATGTTGGAGCTACAACGTAAATTGAGACTTATTTTGTATGTTAATCAAGCTCTCTCTGCACTCAAATTGGTAAAATTTTCAGACTGATTCACTTAAGAGTAATCAGTAATGTCAAGTTAGCTACTTTTGAGGCTTCCTCTCTTTTTCTTGATGGGAGTTTGATTCTTTGTTGTTCAGCTTGTTGCATCTGCTGATTGTGCTGGAGCGTTGGATATAACTGACGATCTCCAGAACTTGTTGGTAATTTCATTTGTGATTGATGTTGGATACTTTTAGATGCTTAGAATGCGCTTTCTTAAGAAGCTGAAATGCTTTTCTATTTATTTTAGGCTGGGGATGAGCTTACTGGTCTACACTGCTTCCGCCATCTTCGGGATCATGTCACTACTTCCATTGACTCTATAAACAGGTGTGTGTCTTTTTGGGTTATGATGACTGTCTAAAATAGGGTGTATTTAGTCTGCCTGTAATACTCTTTTAGGAGAATCATTAACTTTTTTGAGCTTTTGTTTTGACGTGAATAAAGAATCTTGTTATGTTCATGGATGGAATGGGAACACAATGAGACTCAGTAAAATTTCATTTTAATTGTGCGGGTACCTTATCAAAGCAACCAACTAAGCCGAGTTCAGTTTTGTAGAGAAGAGGTTTTAATATGATCTAGTGACTATGTTTTGAGTTTTGTTGTTGAACCTCTTGATATTTGGGAAAATGTTTGCAAGGTTTTGTAGCTCTGTTTTCTCTTCCTTCCGTTGCATTCGTTTGCAGCTTTAATCTATTCGTAGCAGGTAGTCTCTCTATAATCTGCAAAGGCAACTGTTTCTTAGTATAGAGTCAATCCTTTCATGTTTCCGGTGCATGGGCCATTTGTTGATATGTTAAATGTTATAACAACGGAGGATATTTTTATTGTCTGACGTTTATAAACGCATGGAGGCCTGTAACATCATATGAGTAATCAATCATAACTTCTGAAATCTTAATCTTTCCCCTCAACTTGTGTCTTTCATAACTCCTGGCTAAATTTTCCTTATTACAATCAATTCTTGTTTGCAATTAAATGTACTCTTCATTACCTGATCATTCATTCATATTTAGTTACCTTAACAAGTGTAAAACACCGTCTAACCTGTAGATTTATGTGTCACTTAGATATTCAGTATATTCATTGTTTGGTTATGCTGTTTCATAAAGATTTAAAAGTTCATAATATTAGTTCACCTTCCATTCACCTATTTAATTTCTCTAGTATTCTCTTTAAATTATTTATTTGGTCTAGTGTCTGATGGCTTTTTGATTTCCTCTTTGTAGTATACTCACAGCAGAATTCATGCGTATCTCAATACACAATACTGGGGATATAGATGTACTGATTTTATCTGCAGCAAAAGTACAGGGATCCTTTTCATCCAATGGGAAGACCGGTGATGAAGTAAGTCCCATCCAATAGAGATGATGAAATATTAATGAAATATGGACGCTTTATTCTCTACTGTCTGGAGCTTAATTGTTTGTGTGGAAAGTGAATAGAAGATTCTAACTGTGAGAAGTGGTAGATTAATCAGAAAAAGAACTGGAACCATCCCAGGATGACTCTGAATATTGGGCTTACACTATTGCAGGTTGAGCTAGAAGAAGAGGATACCTCTGCCTTATGCGATCGGCTTCTTCCTCTAGTTATTGGATTGCTTAGAACGGTGAGTGGCTGGTTCTGACTATTTTCAACAGATGATACCACTGTAGTTGACAATGCTCTATTGTTTGAATTCTTTGTTTATGCTGATTATTGTCATTATTGTTGGTTCATACGGCTAAGTGTTAGTCTGAATTCAACTTCGCCTATATTGTTCTTTAAACTGTGTTCCACAGGCAAAGTTCCCCTCAATTTTGAGGATGTATCGTGATGCACTCACTTCCGAAATGAAAAATGCAATCAAGAACGCAGTTGCCGAGCTACTTCCTATTCTAGTTGCAAGATCACTTGAATCTGATTTTTCACATGGGGAGCGCTCATTAGATGTCGATGGTAAGATTTAACTTCGTATTACTTTGTGATAAGATTGTCATGCGGCGTAGTGTGTGCATGAAAATCTAGTTGAACATATTTATCTTGAAGTACTAATGTTTTTGTCATGCGAAGCAAACGCTTTTGTCCACAACTGTATATTTTACATTTGCTTGTTTTCTTTTTGTTCTCTAATTTGATTTGAGGCCCGAATGGGATGTAGTTTTCTTGGAAGTTGGTTAACTAATTAAGAATGTTGGCTAAAAACAAATTAAAAGGATTAAGTAGAATTGTGTATCCTTCTCTTAGGAAAATGTCTTTGGTGGTAGTTTGTCTCTCCAGAATCCATGCTTATCCCTAGTGCATATACAGGTGGTGGCTTATCTCTCGCAAGCAAGTTGAGGACTCTGTCATCTGAGGCATTTGTTAATCTCTTAACTGCTATATTTAGGATTGTTCAGGTAATATATGCATCAATTGTGGAACTTTTAATTATTTAAATCAGCAGAATAGGAAGGTATACGTGTATGTCTACTTGCATTAAAACCTCCGGCAGCATTTTTGTTTCAGTTCTGATACATATACCTCATAGAGGACTGGAAGTCTGGAACCTTCCACCCTCTGAAGCAGTTAGATGTTTGATTAAGATGTAAAATGATTTCATTTCATTTAGTGAATTGCAGGCACATCTAGTCCGGGCTTCAGAAGTGAAAAAGGCGATTGAGTGGATCCTCTGCAATATTGATGGACATTATGCAGCTGATTCAGTTGCAGCTGCAATTGCCGTTGGTGCCGTAGCGGCCGAAACAGCCGAGGAAACTGGTTTCCAAGGCGGTTCAATAGTGTCTTGTCCTTTGGGGAAGGCTACCTCGAAGGCCCCTTCGTTGCAGGGAAAATTGAGCGACACATCAAGCTTGGTGAATCTGTCAAGAAACTTCAGGTTTTCTAGTTATTATCTTCTATGTGTTCTTCCAAATGTTTTCTGTTTCCTGCAAAACAAGCCTCTGTTCTACGTTCGGAACTAAACTAGGCTTTTTTTTCTTATCTGCATAGGGCTGATGTCTTGAGAGAAAACACAGAAGCTGTCTTTGCAGCTTGTGAGGTGACACATGCTAGGTGGGCCAAGCTACTAGGAGTTCGTGCTCTTCTTCATCCAAAATTGAAACTGCAGGAGTTCATGAGTATTTATGATCTCACCCAAGAATTTATAACCGCTACGGAGAAGGTATTTGTTTTACCTTTTCTTCGTAGAAGAGATAAAAAAATTGTATTGCTTATTCTTAAGTGATATTTGTACGAAATTTTACAGATTGGTGGACGGTTGGGATCTAGTATCCGTGGGACACTGCAATCACAAGCCAAAGCCTTTGTCGATTACCAGCATGAAGCACGGGTTAGTCTCTGTGTATATATACGTTTATAGGTTAGACAGCAAGCACATCAACACTTCTGTCTAGTTTCATGGCTAACCAAAAAGTGAAGGTGACAGAAAAAAGGTTATGTCAAGAGCATTGTGCCTAAAACCATCTGATCTATACTTTGTCTAGCAGATAGGTTAAGTTTACATTTGATAACCAAGTAGTGTTGAACTATACTGAGTTCATCCATAGATGCATATTCTGTAATTCTTTTACTGTCTAACTTATTGCATTATCAGGAATTGTGATCGTTAATTTATATTGTATTTTCTTTTCTGTAGATGACAAAACTGAAAGCTGTGCTTGATCAAGAAACATGGGATGAGGTGGACGTTCCTGAAGAATTCCAATCCATAATCAGTTTTCTTTTTGCATCCCGGGAGTTGATTTCTGGGAAAGTTGATGATGTTGATATGAAAACACACCACAGAAATCCGCTTCCTCTCAATGGGTCTCTCACTTCAGGAACTGGGGATCAAAATACTGAATTGCGAAATGAAAAATCTGAATCTAGTGAAGGTCCTACAGCTAGTGATGCACAAGTGAAATCCTCAGTCTCACCAGAGTCTCTTGAAAGAAGCAAGGCTGGTGTATCTTCTGTTCCGAATAGTCAAAGTAATCAGAAGGAGCGAGGAAAATCTAATCTTTTCTATCAAGGAGTCGGTTACCACATGGTAAACTGGTTAGTTTTCTTTTTATGCATTTTTTATGTTTTTATATATGCCTTTTTCTCTGGTGATTTGAAAGGTTGATTGAGGATTATTTATCTCTACTTTCCAGTCATCAAGATAAGACTTCTCTTGTCTTATCGGAGATGGACGGTCTATTTGCTAACTATGTTTGCCATTTGCTAGGTTTAAATTGCTTAATGGTTACATATTGTCCAGGCTGGAAATTTTATTCATGCTGAAGCAATTTCTTTTATGTCTGCAGTGGGTTAATATTGCTCAAGATGTTGTCAGAATACATTGATATGATCAATTCTTTGCCAGCTTTGTCCTCGGAAATTGTTCTTCGTGTTGTTGAAGTGTTGAGATTTTTCAACACTAGGACATGCCAACTGGTTCTCGGTGCTGGTGCTATGCAGGTATGTGCTTTAAATGGAGAAAATAATGGTTTATATTGCTGATTAGTTGTATTGAGTTTCTAAGCTATGATTCATATCTTAACCAGATAATCACCTCAGCTACTTGTCTTTTGCAATTGAATTTTCTTACATAAAAGAACTCTGATGTCTATATACACATTTTGCATCAACATTGACCTTTTAAGATGCTACATTCGTGCTATAGGTATCTGGTTTGAAGTCCATAAAGGCGAAACACTTGGCACTTGCAAGTCAAGTGATCGACTTTACTTACACTATTATTCCTGGTAGGTGATATTTTGCTTCTTGTTTTCTAACTGTTGCAGTCATAACAACATGTTCTGCTGGATAAATGTCTTGACATCATTTATGCTCCTCTGTAAAAGTGTTGTTTATGATGTTTGTTGGTGTCTGGATTATCTAGTCTAAGATGATCAACTTGGTCTCAGTTTTTCAGCTTCCCAATAGTTTCTTCAATGTCATCCCTAGCTCATTTCCCATGTAAGGCGGGTTCCTGCATAACTGTTTTTATTTTGTTGTGATGCTAGAATCCCGAAGAATTCTATTTTCAAAAGTTCCTGAGACGAGAAAGCCACTGTTGTCAGTAGAGATTGATAAAGTTTCTCAGGTATATTTTTCTATTTGCCTAGTGGCTTTTTTCTCTTTACTCGTACATGTTGTATGGTTTTAAAGGTCGTTGAACACCTGATAAGGAGGTTGAAAAAGCTTGTGCCAGTTGGTATCTCTAGGTTTCTAGACTATAAGTTTTAGGATGGCTGTTTTAATGTATGTTTCCACTAACTTCAGCGTCTCGCGAATTCTCAGGATTATAGGGTCCATCGAGATGAAATATACACAAAGCTGGTTCAGATAATGAGAGAAAGACTATTGGCGCATCTTCATGGGTTGCCTAAACTTGTTGAGGGCTGGAACAGACCGCCAGACACTAACAAACCAACCAAAGAGTTTGCGTGGCCACTAACGAGGGTGATTTATTCTCATTCATTATTCTTATTCTCTATTCTTATCCTCTATTCTTATTTAGAGATAAGAATAGATTTTTAATTTGTATTTAATTTTACAGGAAGTTGGCTACCTTCATCGTGTTTTGTCGGAGACATTGCATGAAGCCGATGTTCAAGCAATCTTCAGGTAAGCATATATGCAAATTTCATAGGAAAGACATTTAGGGCTGCACAAAATTGTACTCTGGACTAGAATTGGCTTATTGTCTTTAGCCAATTAGTTGTTATATAATTAGAGGGAAGTTCACAAAACAAACTATCTGACCAGGTACATACTTGGTATTGTGGTTGGGGGGCCGAAACACCTGAGATTGGTAGAGATTCCATAAATTTCAAATAGTTTGGTTATTTTGGATTTGAACTGCCGAGATTTTATGGATACAGTGCTGAAGTTTTCGAATTTTTCTGTTATGTATACTTCTTACCAACCATGTCTCAAGTTAATTGTGCCGGTTCACGTTTCTTTAGCTTTACGATATAGCACAACACGCTATTGTTTCTTTCTTATTAATTCTGTAGACGTAAGGTAATCTTTTAGGTGAAAAATAAAAAGAAGTAATCTTTGAGGCTCTAATGTCACAAGTTCTTTTACCTTGCTCCGTAATACATCTCCATGATTCTTGTAGGCAGGTGATTTCAGTTATCCACACACAAACTTCTCAAACGCTTACTAACTTGGAGATAAGTTCTCCAGAGGCAAAGAAAAGGTAACAACACCTCTATATCTTTGGAAAGAGAATAAACAAACATAAGTTGTGAAGCAAATGTTCGTCTTGTTTTTTATCAGGCTAAAGCTTCACGTTGAGCTTATCCTCAAATGCATCCGGTCGTTACCGTCAGACAATGCCAATCAATCAGGCATCCCAAACTGGGGACAACTAGATGAATTCTTTGCACAGCACTTTGGAGAAGAAGAAAAAGAAGAAGAAGGAAGTGGTGGAGCTGAGTGATGAAGTCGTGATTGTACAGCAATTTGTTTCTTCTCTCTTTTCTTTATGAAGTAAAACAATCAGGATGGATTACTCATCCTGTGGATTTAACTTACAGGTAACAAATTCCTTACCCTCAACCTCCATTAGGAATGAACCTTTCTGCAACTGAATGCGTTTACCAAATCAAATACAAACTCAGCAAATGACTTAGTATCCTGAAAAGCCAATTAACCCACCTTTTGTTCAACTACTGTTCAGAAAATTTACCATTTGTACGTACCTCCATTTGCAGGCATACTGCAGTTCTTGGCTCGGATAAAAGGTATAATATCAGCCTATGGCTGTAATCGACTGGTTCCGATGGAAATCCCATCTCCCTCCATAAAGTACTTTTTGGTTTTGTTTTGTTTTTACTGTGGAATTGCAAGAGGCACGAGTGAATTGGATATGGTAGTTTTTTGAAAGAGGTAAGCAGTAGTAGATTTAGACATGTATATTCTTTCTCAGAGGGAGAAAATATTTTGTGTGCTTAGCGTTATTATTATAAACTGAGTGTTTTTCTTTTGATAGAGTTTTGTATTGAAGATTTTCATTATCGAAATCGCACTTCAATCATCATGATTTTGGAGGGTTCTAATTTTAACAACATATTGCATGCTCACAGTTCTCCCTTACGGTGGCCATTATTAAATATAAAAAATGGTCTTAAAATGGGTACCTTTCACAAATGTTAATTTGGGAAATACGTAGTTTCAGTATTATTGTTCGTACAAAGGTAAAGTTTTGATATAGAATATTGAATATTGCCCGATGTCAGAAAAAAAAACGTTGAGTATTGTATCGGTTACTACTATCCGAGAGGAGGTACATGTCATGTTTCTATAGATAAAAGAAAATGAGAAATCTAATACAACTAAATTTCTTATGTTATGAAAAGTCACGGCTTCCTTTTCCATACACAGATACCGTCCATCAAAGAGTAGTTAATGATTGTATAAAAAGTATTTTTCTGCTTCTAACCATAGTGTTGCCTCAAGGAGAGAATGATTGATAATTTCAGGGATTGAACTTCTTTTATTCTCAAAGATGAGTTGATTTTTAGTTAGCCATAATCTACGACCAATAAATGCAGGCAGGTACTGTTTCGTACCTTGAATTGTCGTCGTTAAGAATCAAGTTGACATTAGCAGCCAAGTAGTCTTGACTAAAATTTTCACTTAATGAGCTTCCCACATGAGATAGGTCCCAAACCTCCGTATAGATTATGCATTGAAAAAGTGTGTGATTAATAGTTTCCAAAAAATCTCCATAGAGATAGCAAATCAGATCAATTTTCAACTTCTTTTTTTGCAATTCTGGTTCAACATGTAGGCTTTGATGTAAGACTCTCCACCAAAAGATCTTGACCTTTGGAATTGGGAGTTTCTATAACTGTTTAAATATGGAGAAATTACTTGATTGTGCTGGTGCAACTTGCATACTTAGGATCCTATAACCATCTTTGACATTGTATTCCCTAAAATGAGAATGAATCCACAAGATTTATAGAATATGTGGCATTGAATATACTTGGCCTGATTTGATTGATCAAAGTTACATCTTCTTAGATGATCCAATGACTAAGCTTCTGCTGGTCCCACGTTTGACATGAAGAAGATAGCAAATTTCAAAGAAGAAGGTCAATTTGTGTTGAATTTATACGACTAATGGGAGGTCTTGGGGGAAGTAGGGTAACCAATTGTATGTGAACAATTTAGTTGTGTTCTCATTGCCTATGACATCAGAGAACATTCTTAATTAGAGGAATACCTTGAGTGATGCTTTTCCAGGCATGAAAAGAAGAGGAACCTGGTGTTTCTTCTAACATATACTTTATGTTGTAGTATTTGGCCTTAAAGACCTTAGAAAATAGAGACGTTGCTTGTGTCAAAAGCCTCCAGATTTGTTTAGCAACAAAAGTTATGTTAAAATGTTTCAAGTTCCGAAAATCAAGGCCACCAGTAGATTCTGATTGTGCAATCGTATCCCATGCTATCTAAGGTATGTGAGAACCATCATCTCTTGTGGACCACCATTATCTCTGAATAGCTTGTGTTATGCTCTTGGTAGTCTTAGAAGCTAAGACAAAACAAGACACGTTATAAGTAGGAATGAATGTTGCTACCGATTTTATAAGAGTCTCTTTACCAACCAGGGACGACAAATGAGAAGACTAATTATTAATTTTATCCTCCATTCTCTGACTAGAAGACCTCAATTTTATTCTTATCCACAATATCTGGCAAACCCAAGTATCTACCAAAGGCTCCTACTTTGTAGATTGTTGTCATGGTCTTTAAAGTTTCTTGCAAGTCTTTAGGTGTTTGCTTACTAAACATGATGAAAGACTTATGATAATTGACACACTGACCTGATGTCATACCATAAGACTCAAGTGCCTAAAGGAGTGTTTGACATTCCTGAATAATAGCCTTGCAAAATAAGAGTGAGTCATCTTCAAAATAATATGAGAAACAATTGGACCACTTTTACTAGCTCCGTAACCATGGAGCCCCTTTTTGGCAAGAAAAGTTAGTAAAGTTGAAAAGCCTTCAGAACAGAGGAGATATACATAAGAAGATAAGTGATCCCCTTATCTAATGCCTCTCTGTGGAAAGATTTTGCCATATGGGTTTCCATTAACTAAGGTTGAGTCAGAAACTGATGTAATGCATTTCATGATCCAAGAGCACCATCTAGGAGAAAAGCCAAGCTTTTGGAAAATTTAATCAATATAGTCCTATTCCAGTTTGTTAAAAGCTTTGAAAATATCTAACTTTAAGGCTATAAATTTGTTCACTATGTTTCTAGTTGTAAGACTATGAAAAAGCTCCTGAGTGATTCATTAACAGTTATTAGCCTATCTAAGATAAAAGTTTTCTGGTTTTCAGATACTAAAAGTGACAACCATGTTTCAATCTCTCATCAAGAACCTCAAAGATGATCTTATAGGATATATTGCAAAGGTTGATGGGTCAAATGTCTTTGACCTCTATAGGGTTATGAATCTTGGGTATTAAACAGACATATATATGATTCATTTTCATCATCTAAATGCGTTGTGTCAAAAAAGCCTTGGATGTACCTGATGATTTTCTGTTTGATAATATGCCAATGTTGCATGTAGAAGCCTGCTATGAAACCATCATGACATGCTGTCTTATTCGGATTCATCAAATTGATTGCTTTCCAGGTTTCTTCATCTGTGACTGGCTCAATCAATTTTCTATTCATCTCTTCTATAACCTTTTTTTTTGTATTGACTCAATTTTCTGCAATATATTTTCTAATTTCCTGTCAGATGAAGAGTAAATGTTAGTGAAGTACTTTGATATGACAAACTAAATTTCTCTTGACTTTTGTCTGAGTACTCCACTGGAGACTTTAGTGGTTGCGATCTTATTATGATGCCTTCTGTCCTTTGTTTTGGCATGAAAATATTGAGTATATCTACGCAAGCTCAAGTTTGGGATAAAGTGAAGATGGAAGTTACTGGTAAATGAAGTCTGTGAGGCAGTGAATGCTCCAACTAGACCACGAGTTTAGATAAAAGACAAAGCCAAAGACAAGAAGCCTATGTATATGGATGAAGGAACCTCTACTTCAACTACACAAGTTACTCAAACATCAACTAGTACTCAAGGGAGGGTGGATGCCTCGGAACCCATATGGTACTCTGTAGAAATCTTTTGTGTGATATATGATTGAAAATTTCTAAGGTTTTCGAAAAACAAACATAGCAAATGGTGTGGGATGTATTCATATTTTACGAGCTTTTACTTATGTTTTATTCGAGAAAAATGTGTTTTAGTATGCAAATATTTTGTTTTTGCATTCGCTTTATGTTTTTTGTTGTTTTTTCAGATTATAGGTTTGACACGCGAAAAAGAACGCATGTAGATGTCATTTGAGAAGTTTTAAAGCGAGCGTTGTTGAAGATTTCGCAAACTTGGACAGACTGATAGGGAACAACCGATCTGTGTCACGTATTAGGCAATTCTTGTCACGAAGCAGACCCGTTTTTTAATCGAACCAGAATCTCAAAAAACCGAAGACCCATGTACATGTTTAAAACCCAGACTCGTGTTTTTATTTTCATTATTTTATTTTCTGACATTTTGAGCAACTAATGAACTTTGAGAACCCTAGGGAGACGAATTCAACATCGTACTCGATGTGGAGAAGAATTCTGAACCCTTTTCTCGTTGTTTTTGATCCAATATAATATGTCTTTCTCTATTTTATCTTGTGTTGTGTTGATTTCCATGAGTGAGTAGTTCCATTAGTTGGGTTTAGGAACCTGACAAAAAGTTTTCATGATTCACGGATTATTAGGTTGTTAGATTGGGGAATTATCACTTAAATCTTCGTTTAACATTGTTTTTAAAGCTGAAATTGGCTTGATCAACTAGTTTTTGGTAAGAAGTAGTTTCACGCACCGAAAGTGTTCCATGAAATGTGCATGAATGAATGTTAAATAAGCAAATTGACGTAGATCAACAGAAGTTGATGTTTAAGCAATTTGGGAACTTATCAAACTTGTTTAAATGCATGATTAAAATTCAAAACTCAACGAAAGTTAGTGTCTATGATCCTATTCCATAATGAATTAGTGCTATGGAATTAGGTTAGTTCAAACTTAGTGATTTGAGTTTGATATGACTTTTAAATGTTTCCCCAACAACAAATCTATAATCCTGATGAAACAAATTCCAAAAGATTACCATGTGCCCAACGTTTTCCTTAATTGTTTACAATTGTTTGCTTATTTCCTGTTTTTGTTTGCTTTGATGTTTTTGTTTGCTTTGCTTTCGATATTAGCATCTCCACCAACATCTTCCTTTTCGTCTTAACCCACATTTGATTCTTTGCTTTTCATGTGATCATTGTTTTATGTGGATTCGATCTCGAACCACTACAACGTACATATTTGTGCGCTTGCAGTTGTTATTTCGGGTGAAAACCTGACCTATCAATATGTAAAAATCAAATTAGTTATCTGAGTATACTTGTAATAGCATACCTAGAATTACTTGCAGAACAAGAAATGTATCCACAATGAATAACATGTATAAGGATTTTGTATGTTAATGTTTCAATAAGTGCATCTCCATTAGGCAAAAAAGAAAGTCGAGTTGATTTGTGGAAGCTTGTGCTTGACACTACATTTAAGAAGTATTGGTCGTCGTCAAAGGAAGATTAGGGCTTTGATCATGTTTTTGTTGGCCGGTTAAAGGTAATGGTATATATAGTTTAGTTTTTGTGTGTTCAAAGTAGATTTAGTTTAGTTTTGTTTCAAGTGATTTTGGTTTATATATGTCTAATTGGAACGGTTTCACGTAATACAATGGAATGGTTGCAAATATGTTATAGGGGTGGGCGTTCGGTTTTCCAATTCGTCCGGTTTGATTTTTTCGGTTTTTAAGTAGTTCAATTCCTATGTTTTAATATCCATTTAGGAACCAAAGAAATTTTGGTTATGGTCGGTTCAAGTTATTTGAAATCGGAACAAAAAAAAAGAAGCAAAATTTAACGGTTTCAAATCGCGTTCGGTAATTTTCAGATATCTCATGTATTTTCGGATGTTTTGGGTATACTTGGGTGTGTTCGGATATGTTCGATTATTATTGGATATTTTTATCGGTTATTTTTAAATATTTTGTGAGAATTGGTTATCTGATCTAAAATATTCGATATAAATTAAAGTACATTACTATATTCCGGATATTTTTGATACTAAAAATACTTTTGTTCGGTTCGATTTCGGTTCCTCCGTTCTCAAATATTGGTAATCGCTGAGTATTTTCAAAAATTTGGTTCTGAAATTTTACGTTGTTTCGGTTGGGCTCTTTGGAACCGGATAATATGCCGAGTACTATTTATATATAGGTCATGGTTAATTGGTTCTTAGACTTTACGTAATGCAGCGTAATGGTATGTATATCTAGAAGATTAAGCTTCGTTTATATGTGTTTGCGAATGTGTTACACACATATAGATATGCTCTCTTTTCTTTTGGTGAAACGATCTAAGTTAATAAAAAAACACAAACTTCTCTACAATTTTTCTATGGTTAAATTAAATTCTGATATATATCAGGTTTAGTTTTACCCGATTTTCATAACAACATAACATCATAATTGTGGTGATGCACGATAGAACGATAATTTAAAAAAATTTAATAGAAGAGGTGGGGAACACGTTTACAAACGAAAAAGAATGATTTGAAATTCAACTTTCAAAAATGATACAAACTGAAGTTATATCATATCACAACGAAATTAAAACACAACAAAAACAGAAGACAGTGACAATTTATGTCTACGGTAATCCTTTAATCGCATATTCATGGAACACAATGGCTAAACAGCGTAGTTAGGAGGGTAAGGTTGAGCTCCAGTATTGTAACCGTGGGTTGCTTGCGGTGGTGCGGTCGGGTATGAAGTTGGCATTGTCGGGCCACCTTGTCCACTGGCGCCGTTTGTTATCCCTTGATGTCGACCCATGTAGAAGCATCCTACACAACCACTTATAGCTAGGAACACCATGAATATGAACAATGGTAGCGAGAAATACACAACAATCATCGCTTTAAAATGTCTTATTTAAAACGAAAGAAGCCGGTAAGCGAAAGAGAAAGATATTTAAGAAGGAATGTGGATACAAAGAAGAGAGTTTCATGGATTTATAAGGGAATGTTGTTGCTGCAAAACACAAGGTTACTATTGACTTTTTTAAGGAAATGCAAGAAACATAAAATAGTAATATGAATAGTACAGAGTAAGAGAATTTGTGTTATCAAAAGTCAGATGATCACATGATGATTAACAGACCGAATAAATTTTATTTTGTAAATGCTTTATTAATATGACATAAATTCAGTTGTCTCATATAATAACAAGGCAAGTCAAACTTGAAAGTTGATTGAGTTTGGTACTATTGTCTAATTTTTTGGGATTATAATTGATTCATATGATTTGGCTGGCAAAACAGTTTTAAATAAGGATTGATTTATTTTCAACTACGCCTAGGTGAGAATTCTCCACGTAAGTGTAATTAATGACCTGCCCTTTAAGGCCAAACCCAAAATCAAACCCCCATCCGAGCACCCGGTTTTGGATCCGGGAACTCGACCCGAAAACCCCTTTTAAACCTTTGTATCTCCCTCGTCAACCCTAATCAAGCAACCAAAAAAAAGGAAGAGGAAGAGACGACGCCACCAAAGGAGGAGACGGCGCCGCCAAGAAGGAAAGGAGAGAGATACACCGGGAAGAGAGAGAGAGAGGGAGAAGTGACGATGGTGATGGTGATGAGCATCGGAGGAGGAAGTGGAAGAGTAGGGGAGGGGAAGCGTGGAGCCGAAGCCACCACAGGATGAGACGGAGGCGCCACAGAGAAGGAGGAAGAGAAGGCGACGGTGGGAGGGAACGACGCCACGGGGGTGGTCGGAGGAGGAGACGAAGCCGCGGAGAAAGAAGGGAGCTCGGGTGCGGCTAGAAGTGAACCCGAGGGGGGTGAACGTCGGATTAACAGTGTGGTTGCGGAGGAGGAGAAAGTGGTGGTCGCGAGAGTCGTGATCGGGGATGGAGAGGGAGAGGAAGTGGCGGTCGTGGTGGATGGAGTGAGATCCGAGGAGAGAGAAGCGGAGACGGAGACGATCAGTGGCTGCAGAGGTGTAGCGAGGGTGTCGGAGTCAGCGGTGGTGGTTGTTGAAGTGGAGGCCGTCGACGGAAGAGGAGAACAGGGGTCGTTGATGGCGAGATCCCTCGGTGGTGGAGGCGACTTGCGGCGCAAAAAAGAAGCTAGGGGCAAGCAAGGTGAGGGAGCTAGGGTTCTCAGTGACTTGAGGGAGAAGAAAGCCACGAGCTTAGGAGCAGACAACAGTCAGGAAGCTGCAGAGACGAAAATCGTGAACGGAGAAATGTCCGGAGCCGAATATGCAAAACCAAAAGACGGCAGTGCCTTGGGCGTCAAGGAAGAAGAAGAAGATGGATCAGAAGGGAAAAGAGAAGTCGGAAACAGAGACTCCGGGAAACAGTCCAAAGACGAGGAAGTGGTTGAAGGAGAAGAGATGATGAGAGCGAGGAAGAAAATGGTGGAGTTGAACACATAGCGAGAGATTGTTCCAAAGGAAGAGGGGGGAATGATCTGCAGTGGAGTAGTCACTGAAGAAGCCGGAACCTCTCGTACAGGAAAAGAAATCTTGGTGGAGACGGTTCAAACCGGAAAACCGGAGGAAGTGTGAGAGTTACAGAAGCAGAGCGTCGATTCTGTGGTACCGGATCCGGAGGGTTCCGAGACACGCCTGCGAGAGCTGCATCTCTCGGTAAGGAATTTACCGTTTACCCTTAGTTTCCATTTTGGGGAATTTTCCACTTATAGCAGGTTACTATTTTTGGAAAGTTTTCTCTTAGAGTAGGTTTCCTCTTTAGGAAAATTTCCATTTGTGGAAGGTTACCATAAATGGAAAATTTCCGTTTTAAGCAGAGTTCCGGAAAAGGCTAACCGATTTCTGTTTCAGGATTTGCTAGCGGGAGAAGGATCTTCCGGAAGGGGAGAAGGAGGATCTGCTTGGGGTAATCAAGGTGGAGGTCTTAGTTCAAGGGAGAAGAAGGATGGTGAATGATCAAGCTGGGGAAAATAGAATGTTTCTGAGGATTCCAGCGAAGTTCTAGCAATGGAAATGGAGGTTGTCAACCATAGTAGCTACTCGATGATCAGGCCAAAGTGAGGGGGTTCTCAGTTCCGTTTCATTCGGGTTTTTTTTAACTTTGTTAGTCTAGGGTTAATCCGGCTGGTGTTGAGTTATAGGCTCGGCAAGAATAAAAACTATGTATTATGTATTGTTAATGATATAAAGACTTCTATACCTAAGCGCGATTGACTGTTGGGTCGCTAAGTCGAGTATAGGATATAACTTGTGAAAAAACGTAATTTCTAAGAATGACTAGGTTTAATTTGGCATTGACTGAGAATTACGGAAGATGATAGTAGGTCTAGATTAATCCGGTAATGTGCATTCTCTGTTGGATAGTCGCCTATCCAGTTTACGGGTGTGATGCACTTGGCCCTAGGGCTCAAGACCCTAGGGGAATCGGGAGGTGAGGAGTAGGATCTTCGCGCCGGGCCAGGCGGAAGTAATCCGGAAAGGCAGGTACCAACTGGTTGAGCCTTTCCGATGCATGGTGCGTCGCACGGCGAGGCAAAAGGACCTTCGGGTAACCCAGGGTGGTCCCCTGGTGGTCGTTGATGGTCGGGTCCCTGGCGAGGGTCTTCAGAAGGCTGGCACTGGGATGAAGTAAGGGTGAGGACAGTGAACCAGCGGTTGTCGCGCAACCTGGTCCAGGCGATTGTGCTGAGCTTGTCACCCAACAAACGAATGAATCGAATTGTAGTGAGGCCAATATCGGGACGAATCCAGGTTATGTGGGTTGGAAAGTTTTAGGGCAAGTGTTTATGTGTCATGTGATTGTAATACGCACTAGGACCAAAAAATATTGCGAAAGTTTTAAAAGAGAGTTTTAGATGATAGGTGTTTTCGAAAGAAAGTTTTCAACTTTCTAGATGTTACTTGCCAAGCACAGTAGGTGCATTTCTCTAGGGATTTAGGATTAGGTTTGGACTTTCGAGGTTAAGCGGGTACCAAATGAGGCAAAGTCAGGTTCGTCCTCACTGAGTGGCTTATTTGAAAAGTCACTCACCCCTCTCTTTTTCCTCTTTTTCTTTTGGTGTTTCTGAAGTTGCAGTTAGAAGCTAAATTATTGACCGGTTGATGAAGTTTGCTCCGCTTTTGACGATATCAGTTGAGATATTCCCGTCCTCTCGGATCGGAATCGTTACAGTAAACTTCGTGGTTTCCACTTCCATCATTATTAATGTTACTAACTTTTGGCAATTAGCAATTCACAGCTTCATTTACAATTGCAATGGTACTTTAAGATCTAACTATAGTTAATATGTTTGGATTCTTGGACGTCGTAGCAAGAGGTGCTCATGTAAGTTAGAAAGGTTGAACAAAAACAAAATCAAAGGTCAAATGGCATTGGCTCACGAAAATTAAATTTTAAAGCTTCCATGTGAGAGACAAGACAAACATTGACAGTTGACCCTCCCCACAAAAAAGAAAGTTAAGACAAAGTTGACCAGACAAAGTTAAGACAATAATAAAGAAAAAACTTTTCTTTTTTTGGTAACTAATAAAGAAGCAACTTTGCGTAGTCAATATTAACCAAAAAAAAGTTGTGTAATATAAACTGTAAAGCCATGAATGAAGAATAAATGGAGGGGCGGAATTGGTGTGTGTTTCAAAAACCACACAATATGTCACTATGTAACATTTTTACACACCTTTTCGTGTACTGAGAATATAATAGAACTCTGAATGGTAACAGTGAATTGTATTGTGCAGAATAAATCGATTAGATAGTGCAGTGCGGTTGGAGTGTAGTTAATGCAAGATAATTGTATATAAATTGCGGAACAAGTGTGTTTTGTGTGAAATAAACGGTATGTGATGATAGTTGAATGATAACAAAAATAATAAGCGGGACCGTATAGATATTTGTATATTATTTATCTCAAATTTATAATTTAAAAAATACTTTAAATTATTTTAAATAATTATAAAAAAACTAAAAAAAATTTAAATATAAATTCTTTTTATAATTTAAAAAAATAAAATTTTCTTTTTTGTCAAATTTAAAAAAATTAAATTTTTTAAAAATAAATATAAAAAATAAAATTTTGTTTTATTAAATAAGAGTCTAGTAAGAAAAATTAAATACAATGTAATTCAAAATATTAACCGTTGGATATAAATTTGTTTATAAATAAAATAAAATGTACAAATTTAAATTGATTATTGATATTAATCTTAATAAGTTTTTTATATCATAGAGGTATTTTTGTAAACTTCATAAATTGATAAAGTTCACGACTGAATTCATTTCACAATAGAAAACAGTTCTGATAAATTAAAAAATTGAAAAACGCACATAAACTAGTAAACTACCGTATCTATGGTGCAAGGAAAAATGCACGCGAGGTATTCTTAAATCATGGCCATTTTTCAATTATTTTATTTTTATTCATCAATTAATAAAGTATCCCACTGTATATAATTTTACTTGAATGGAAGCTACATCAAAATCCGCTCTGTTTTAATGAAAATACGCCCCGTCTTCTTGTCTTCACTCAAACCTTAATATAAAAAAATACATTGTACCACTCTACACCATTTTTTTATCAATAAGCGGATGATATTTAACCATAGGTAATTAGGTGTGTTGGTTGTGTAGTTCACTGCGGTAAAATATATTTTTTTGTTCTTTTTATTTTAGTACAAATAACAATAAACATAATAATATCTTAAAAATGAAACATATATTTCACATGCTTAATATTATAAAATTTTAGTTATGTACATAATTTAATAAAATTAAATTTATAGTAAATTTGAATTACATTTTATACGTTAGATTTTTTATGATTTCATTTTACATAATATTGATATTATCCAACATCTGAAATACTCGGTGTGAAACAAATGTCTAAACGTCCAATCACAAAAAGAGAATGTTAATCCTTTTTAAACTTGTAATACAGTTATCTAACATTTTATCTCATATTATTTGTTCTTTTTTTCCAGTAGCGGATAAAAAATTTCTGAATTACATTATATTTGATTTTCCTAACTAGAGTTTTCCTTAATTAAAAAGTTTTATTCATAAATTATAATTTTTATTCAAATATTTTTTTTAAAATTCAATATTTATGGTAAACAGTATACAAAAATATTTTTATACATTCAAATAAATTGGTATTTTAATTTATTTTATACTAATATCACTTTCAAATATTTATTTTAGTCGCATATCATTTTGTTACTATTCAACCATTATCTGGTACCGCTTATTTCACTTGAAGCACACTTGTTTTGCAGTAACTAATTTTCCTGCACAAACAACACTTTAACCGCACCGCACTACCCACTCCACTTGTCCCGCACATCATAATCTGCCATTACCATTCTGATTCTAAATATTGTGTCTTCTATAGATACATCAGTAGCCGGATAATTATGATCAGTTTCATTCAAGTACTTTTTTCCCCATTTTTTCAAAAGAGAATGAACGCTCTTTGACCTGGTGATCAAAGATTTAAAACTTTCTACACCAAGTAAAAATTTCAATTTTTAGAGAATATAATATTTTGAAAAGTTATTAGATGAAAATTTTGATAGAGATTTCGAATTGTTGCATGAAGCACCGTATTCAACTACTTGGACAAGTTTTACCTACTTGATAGTAAGTAGATTTAAAAGAAAGGAAGACGCTTTTGTGAAGCTTCCTTTTGTTTTGGGTTCTAATTTGTTCACAACTCACATTTTTTATGGATAGTTAATAAAGAAACTATTAGATAATGTGGATAATTATCCATATGGATTATTTTCTTTTTTTTGCCGATTTTTTTTATTAACCGACCCATTATTCTATAAATATAGGTCTTTTTGACTTGATATAAGAGGAGCTATAACCATATAAGTAATAATTCTCACTTCTCTTCTCACGATTTACTACTCTTCACATAAATAAATATCAATATTATTATATACATATTCCAACATATATGCATAAACATATAAATACTTCATACTATAACATTTAACACGTGATCAACACGATCGTCTCTACATTTAATCTAGATCGAAACAAAGTAAGATTTAATTTATGTTTACTTAGTTTAAATTTAAATTTATTATCGGGAAGACAGGTTTTACCTTCCCCAATTTTTTTTTTAAATTTCTCTTTTGGAGGTCATACGTCGCCTTCCCCGAGTCTAGATAACTTTTAATTTATGTTATTATGTTATATGCTAATTAGATAACTTTTAATTTATGTTATTACGTCATATGCTAACTAACTAAATTTTAATTTATGGTATTATATTATTTGCTAACTAGCTAACTTTTAATTTATGTTATTATGTTATCTGCTAACTAGCTAACTTTTATTATTATGTTATATGCTAAATTTTAATTTATGTTATTTACTAACTCAAGGTGATTATGTCGTCGTGCAAAACTATCTTTTAATTTATGTTACTATGTTATTATGTTATGCGATTCTTAAAGTTTTATTATTTTCATTTAAAAGTAAAATTTAAAAGATTTTGTTAAATTAAATTTACAGTTATTATGTCAAATTTGGAAAAAAAACTTGAAATTGTCACCTTTGATGTGTCCGGAAAAATTTATATGATATTGGTAGTGTTAGGGTAATTTTTGGGCATGGTCTTCGTGCCACTACGGAAAGCAGAGATAAGAGCAATGCAAACAATCGAGAAAGGTAGTGCTTTATTGAAATAGAAGAACATGCAAAGATTACAACTGTAAGGATCAAAAACCATAACTCTATTGTAGCCGAATTGCCTTGAGTTGTTGTGTAAATGTGTATATTATTGTAAATGTCGATATTAGGATTTGTGTATTTATCTACATATATATAGTAAATCGTAGATGGAGAGATGTAGATATCCCTTAGATATCTTGTAAATTTGTGGAGTTAATGAAAATTTTAAATATAAGGAAGATTTCTCTTTATCCTCGCTCATTGTCTTTTTGTAGATATTCAGATAAAATAAGAAAACTTTCCCCTTTCGATGATAATGCTGCCCTTGGTCGCTGGTAGTCGGGTTTCCCGTGTCCCTGGTCTGACTTTCCCATGGTCCTGCTCTTTGGTTTCTTGAGCAAAGTTTCCTGGCACTGGAGACGGGGAGGATTTATTACCCCGAATAGGCGGTAGATGCAAAAACATATTAAGAAGTAAATGGACTTCTTGAAACTATTGATAATTCGGAAACAACATCAAATGAGAAAAATGCAAAAGTCATGATGTTTTCGAGTCACTATTTCCATGATGGTTTAAAATATGAGTATATAATAAAAGGAGATCATGTAGATCTTTGAAAATCTTTAAAGGGTAGTTTGATCATAAAAATATGTAACCTTACCAAATGCCACACATCATTGGTTGAATCTCCGATTTCATGATTACAAAAATGTGAGTGAGTATACCGCTTTGTTGGAATTGAATCCATGATAGTGTTATGTGTTGAGATTGTTAAGATTATGATATGATTGAAAAAATACTCCAAACATTTCATCTTAGAAATGTAATCTTGCAAGAACAATACCAGAAAAGAGAATTCACCAAATATTCCGAGTTAATGCATGTTTTGCTTGTTGTAATGATAAACCATCAATCACTTACAATGGGTTCAACAACACTCCCTAAAGTGAATGTTGCATCGTCAAGTTATAATAATTGGAGAGGACGTGGACGTGGACACGATAGAGGTTGTGGTCGAGGTCATGGAACTAATGGTGGAAAAATCTGTGGAAAATAAGTCTAGGCCAATAATTTTAAGGCTTGAAATGGAAATAAGAAATTTCCAGAAAGTTATGTTGGTCGCAGAATTAGAAAAGAACATGCTTGTTATAGATGAAACATGAAAAGACATTTGGGTTTGTACTTTTCGTACCCCAAAATATATAACCTATCTATACCAATAATCACTCAAAACCAAAGAAGAATGTTGAAACAAACTTTTTCTTTGATGAATCTAGACCTTCCTTTGGAGACTTGAGTGAAGATACTCATCTCGATGTCGTGGATTATCGCGTTGTTCCTAAAGTATCAATTGAGAAAAGAAATAAGTAGGAACAATACAACATGATAACAAGATTTTTTAAACGCAATATATGTTTTGGCGCAATGTATATTTGTAAAATAATTTTGATATAGGAAAAGGTAATTTTGTGTAAGTTTTTATATTTGTTTATTAATATATGCTTTATATTTTGAAACCAAAAGATGTCAAAAGTTGAAATATGTTTGGCAGAGAGTGCGACAACGGACACTATACTTAAATATGAAAAATATATTCTCCAACCTCAAAATAAAGACCACTGGAAGCGTGAATACATAGTGATATATGTGGACCGATTCATCCACAATGCGAGCCATTTCAATACTATATGGTATTGATTGACGTATCTAGTAGATGGCCACATGTGTGTCTATTGACCATGAGGAATTTGGCTTTAATTCATTATCTAAATAATTAGATTGAAATCACAATTTCCTGATTATGTGATAAAGAAAGTAAAGCTTGATAACGCTGGTGAATTCACTTCAGAAGCCTTTAATGATTATTGTATGTCTATGGGGATTGATGTTGAGCATCTAGTTCCCCATGTTCATACACAAAATGTCATGACCGAGTTTTTGATTAAACAGTTGCAACTAATTGCAAAACCGTTAATATTGATAACTAAACTTTCAACTTCGCTATGGGGACATGCTATATTACATGTTGCAGCACTGATCAAGTTAAACCAAAGCGCATATCATGAACATTCCCCACTACAATTGATGTCTGGTTGAGAGCCAGTTATACCCCATCTTTGTGTTTTCGGATGTGCGGTATATGTTCTTATTCCCTTACCGCAACGAACAAAAATGGGGCCAGAGGAAATCGGGATTTATGTGGGATATACATCACCAATTATTATCTGGTATCTTGAACCACGCACTGGTGATTTGTTTACGGCTCGTTTTGACGATTGTCATTTTTATGAAGAAGAATTTTCAGCGTTAGGAGGAGGAAATAAAGAGAATCCAAAAGATATTACATGGTGTATGACATCTTTGGTACACCTAACTCCCCTATTAACAAACGAGAGCTGGAAGTTTGGAAAATTGTACTTATGTAGAATATGGCAAATCAACTACCAGATATGTTTACCGATATAATAAAAAGGTGACAAAACCATATGTTTCTGCAGCAAATGTACCATCAAGAATCAATTTTCTGAAGAACATATAGATAGAAACAAAGTGAATGAACAAAGGGTTCAACTAAAGAGGAGGAGACCCACTTGGTCTAAAGATAAGATCCCTCGAAAGAAAAAAGAAATTGGGAGAGCTAAATGAAAAGGTGACAGAAGACCCATACAAAGAAATATCCCCCCCCCCCAAAGTATTCTCGATGAATCACATAGAGAAAAGTGTCCAGAATAAATTATGAAAAGGTTCCAGAGGAACCATGTGAAGTTCGTCCAGAAGACGAAAATGATAAAAAAAAAAACATGAGATCCTCTATCAATTATAGTCATACTGGAAAATTATGAATTAGAGATGAGATAGAAGATATTGATGGAATATTTTTTTTTCTGTATAAGAAGAAATCAATAATGACAGTGATGATCCATATCCAAAATCAGTGGTGGATCCAAAAGTATTTATAAGTGATGGAAAAAATATTTGATTTAAATTTTATTTTTTCAAAATTTAAAAAAATTAATTCTATAATATACTATATGATCATAAAATACATAAGAATTTTTTTTATGATCGAAGATATTTGGGATGGAGTCCAACTGATCCCCTAAAGGACCAACATCGACGACTAGCTCAATCCTGAATTTTCTAATGAGACCTAAAACACGTTTCATCTTTGTCTGCAAATATATTTTATATCTTGTGGATTTTATAGTCTTAGAGAATTAACATTGTAAATAAAAGATTATGACATATAATTATTATACTCAAATTAATTAGTTATCACATTGACCAAATCAAAATGTATATGTTGAATCGCTATAAATTATTTCAATCATATTTTTTGAACATATTATTGTATCGTTTACAACATTCTCCTATCTAATTCCTAACAAAAAAGTATTAAAAATTATATTTTTATAAATTAAATTGATTAGATTTGCTTGAACAAACAATATTTTTTAACTTACAAGTATAAAGAAAAAAAAGTCCTCTATAAATGCTATTTTTAGTTTTTACATATTTTGAATTTTTTAAACATACCTACAACTGAGACAAAGATTTTATAATCATTTTGTAAATTATTATGATTAGGTAACTCTAGGAGAAGAAGTAAATGAATACATTATAATTGAATGGACACAATCTAATTATATAGCAAAACTTTAGTAAGTTAAAACAAAGATTTTATCCAAAAAGGAAATCAAACTAAAAAAAAATAAGTGAGGGCAAAAAAAGATTTATAATGAGCGCAATAATTTTTGTTGGTGGAAATTGACATCACCCTCCCCAACGTGCCTTTGCCCCTGTCCAATATATGTATAAGAGTGTCAAGAAAGGCTTGACTGAGAGAAATAGCAAGTAGCCATAAGAACTAAATTACCCTTCCTTAATAAAAGAAATGTATGTGGACCGGTTGTCATTACACAGGAAGATGTAATGCTTGTTAGATGCAAGTGGGTCTTTGTGCGGAAAAAAATGAGAAAAACAAGATCACAAGATATAAAGCAACTTTTGGCACAAGTGTTTTCTTAGAGACCAGGAATTGATTATGAAGAGACTTATTCCCAGTTATGGATGCAATCACATTCAGGTAATTGATGAGTTTAACGATATCCAATAATTTAAAAATATACCCGATGGATGTTGTGACTGCATATTTATTATGAATCACTGGATAGTGATTTTTATATGAAAATCCCCGAGGGATTAAAGGTCCCCGAAGGATCAAAAATACAAGAAGCATTGTTTAAGGGGATATGTTCGGCCAAGATACAACGATCACTCTATGGACTAAAACAATTCAGATGGACGTGCTACAATCGTTTAAGCGAGTACCTGGTTAAGAAGGGATACATGAACAATACAATATATCATTACGTCTTTATTAAGAAATCTTCGTTAGGATTTGTGATCATTGTTGTATATGTTGATGACCAATAATATAATTGGAACTCAAAAGGATATTGATGATGCAAAAAATCACATGAAAGAAGAGTTCAAAATGAAAGATCTTGAAAAGACAAAGTTTTATCTTGGGCTCTAGATAGAACACCTACAAGATGAAATATTTTTGCATCAATCAAACTACACCAAAAGGGTGATAAAACACTTTAATATGGATAAAACAAGTTCTTTGAATACCCCCAATGGTCAATAGATTGCTCGATATTAACAAGGATTCGTTTAGACCTTGCGAAGATAATGAAGAAGTATTAGGTCCTGAAGTACCTTATACGAGCGTTATATGCGGATTGATGTATCCTGCAAATTACACTCGACCAGATATACCATTTCTTACTAATATGCATGTAAGATATAGTTCATCCCCTACGCGCAGACACTGGACTGGAATAAAACATATATTTTGTTATCTCGAAGGAACAATTGACTTAGCTTTATTTTATACTACAACCCAGAATCTATTTTAGTTGGTTTTGCAGATGCATGATATTTGTTAGATCCGCATAAAGCTCGATCGTAAACCGAATATATATTCACAGTTGGCGAAACAACGATCTCCTGGAGATCTCAAAATAAAATTTTGGTTGCCACTTCTTCAAATTATGCATTAATTATTGCGCTACATGAGGCATAAAGAGAATGAATATGACTTAGATCATTGACCCAACATATACAAGAAGCAAGCCATCAGGTGACTACTGAAGAGCCAACAAATTTATTTGAATATTTGAAGATAATGTTGCATATATCACACAAATCAAAGAAAGTTATATCAAGAACTACAAAACGAAACATATTCCTCCAAAGTTCTTATCCAATATCCAAGAGCTCAAGTAAAATCAAGAAGTGGAAGTCCAAAATGTCCGTTCAAGTGACAATCCGGCAGACCAATTGACAAAAGCACTTCTTACTACGATGTTCATAAAACATATTTACGAGATCTTTGAAGAGAAGAATGTCCTTTTCAGGGGGAGATTGTATCATTGTACTCTTTTTTCCTTGTCATGGTTATTATCCTTTTAGGATTTTTCCAATATAAGGTTTTTAATGAGACAGCATACAATACATGATGAATAATTAAGGGAGAGTATTTGAACAAAAAAAGAAGGGAGAGTATTAGATAATGTGGATAATTATCCATATGAGTTATTTTAATAATTCTGACCAAAATAAAAATGATTATTTTAATAGTATTGATTAACCGATCCATTACCCCTATAAATATGAGTCTTCATGAATTAATGTAAGAATAGGTACAAGCAATAATTATATCTCCTCTTTTCATAACTTACCATGTTTCACATAAAGAAATATAAATATTATTATATATATTCCACCATATATATATATATATATAAACTTATACATACTTATAGTATAACATTTAACAAAAACAACTTTTTTGCACAAAATTCACATTTTTTACCATACGTTTTTTATTATTAATTTACCACTTTTACAACCTGAAGTAAAAACATTGCATACTCAAGTTTCAAATCGCAACAACTTTTTTCCATTATGCAATGGTTAATGTTTACAATTAGCTTTTATTCTTTGTTTCACTTTATTCATTGAACCACAACTAATTTGATCCATTGTCCTTGCTAAGGCTTCAGAAAAAACTAAACCTAAAACTTGACTTTGAACTGGATTCAAAAATTATGTTTTAGTTGGGTTTGGACTTGTATACATAAAACAAATTTGATGACTAGGTAGTTTGACTTTTAATTATATTATTTAAATAGATACCAAAAATACATAAAAATTTTAAATGAGTACTCACTCTAAGCAGTTAAAATTCAATGAACACTTGAAAATTCGAGTGAATATTAAAAATATGAATTAGTAACTAAAACATTCTTATTTTTAAATATTTTTCATATATTAAACAAGTTTATATGTTGTAAACTAAATTTATTTTTGAATCTTCAAGATACTTTGATAATTTTGGTTGAGTATATCGATGAAAAGGACTCCTACCCAAAAAGAATATGAATCCAAACTAAACCGGAAATAATTCCATCCAGACCTGATCCAAATTTTTTTTTTCCTTCAACGAACTTTATTAATGACAAAAGGTGAAATCAGTTTCTACAAGTGTTTTTAGAAACAGAGGATAAAAGCCAAACAGAGACCATGGAACCGTGTCCTGAGTCGCACGTCTGGCTAGACAATCAGCACAATGATTTGCTCCTCATGGAACAAACATGATCTCAACTCCATGGAAATAGGAGAACCACTCCTCGACCGTTTGCTTATAAAATTGTACTCTCAAATTTACAACATGTCCATTCATTACTCTTGTCACTGTGAGGTTATCACCATCAAATTCAACGTGCCAATAACTCAATCCCCAAGTTGATTGAATGGCCCAAAGGAGGGTCGTGCATTCTGCTTTCTCGACCGATGTTCTGCCCTTGAATTTTCCCATTCCACAATGAAGAACCTTCCCATTATAGTCATGGATAATCCACTCAATTCCAGAGTTATTATTGTCTTCAATATGGGAGACATCAAAATTGCATTTAACCCATCCTATCTTTGGTCTTGTCCAATGTATCGTACTAGTGTTGTCACTCGTAACATTCTGGTGATGCTCAGCCTCCGCCATTGCCACGCCATGAGGCAGCCATCCGTGGGCATGAAACCCACTACGGTCCATCGTTTCCTGCACTATAATATCCCGTTTGTTGAACAGAAGTTCATTACGAGCTTTCCAAATCCTCCATAAGATCCAAATTGTAAGGCTTTTACTGTATTCTTCTCGGACCTGTTGTTGATATATAAAAAGTAGGAAATGCAGTTTGTCCTCCAACAGTGTATGAGGATCACTTAACATGTCTATTCGGAGACCAAGAAGCTGCCAAATAGATCGAGCATTAGTGCAAGTAAAAAAGAAGGTGATTCATAGTTTCAACCACATTTCTGCATCGCGCACAAAAGGGATCAACTATTATGTGTCTGTACCGTAAAGTTGCAGAGGAAGCAAGGGTATTCGAGCATATTCGCTAAATGAAATGTTGTAGCTTAGCAGGTACATTAAGTCGCCATATCGCCTTTGAAAGATCAGGTCGTGCAGCTAACGGAGCAGTTTGTTGGGGTCAAAAACGGTAACATCGAAATCGACGCCCGAAACTTCCAGAGGCCTACAAATACAAACTTCGAAGCGAAACGAAACCATCGAAAGCATTGAAGAACCGCTTCACTTCGGAGGAGTGTCTAAGTGCCAATTGACGCAAACCTACGGATGAGTCTTGGAACCGATTGACGACTGAACTGGAAGCCGATCTAGACGTCAATTGGAATCGAGACCGGGGGTCCTTCTTGGCGCCAATTGGCGCCAGGACCAATCTCAGTCCTTGGCGCCATGATCAAGTTCAGTCCTTGGCGCCAACTAGCGCCAGAACCAAGCTCGGTCCTTAGCGCCAACTGGCGCCAAGACCAAGTTCAGTCCTTGGCGCCACTTGGCGCCAGGACCAAGCCCGGTCCTTGGCACCAACTGGCGCCAGGACCAAGCTCGGTCCTTGGCGCCAACTGGCGCCAGGATCAAGCTTTGTCCTTGGCGCCAGTTGGCGCTGAGACGCGGACAACGTTCAGCCGTAGTTCGTTGACTGAACCACGTCCCTTCCGATCGTCATTTCCTTCGAATCGTCACTTGATCGTCTCGATTGGAGTTTCTGTCAAACCGTCATGACAAGAATCGCAAGGATTCGAGCTTTCCGTGGATTTCGTGTCAATCGTATCAAACGACGATGGTTAACTTAAGCACCGGAAGAGTCTAAACGATGCGATTGACCGCATTGGTCCACGGAGCTGTTGTCGCTTATTCCTGCAAGAAACGGTTTTCCGCGATAAGTCGTAAAGGACATTTAGCCGCGAAACGGCCCGGAAGGGCCCAAACCGCGATAACGGTCCATTTACGATTTTCGANCAAACGACGATGGTTAACTTAAGCACCGGAAGAGTCTAAACGATGCGATTGACCGCATTGGTCCACGGAGCTGTTGTCGCTTATTCCTGCAAGAAACGGTTTTCCGCGATAAGTCGTAAAGGACATTTAGCCGCGAAACGGCCCGGAAGGGCCCAAACCGCGATAACGGTCCATTTACGATTTTCGGGTGAGAACCGGCCCATTTGCAATGACGGTTCTTTAGGGTTTTCTCGAAAATGTCAAGTTTGGGAAGATAAGGAAAAGATCTCGAAAAGATTTGAGAAAATCAGGGTAAAGGGAATATTCCCGCGAAAAGATATGCACGAATAGGGAAGGAAAAGGAAATCGAGCCAGCCCACGAGGAGCTATATAAAGGACGCGAAGT
>OVAN01002509.1:0-33147 GCA_900406275.1 Anastatica hierochuntica
AAGCTCACTTGCCTCTATCACATCCCAAACTTTGTTAACTCTGAGCAATATTTTCATCTTAATTGCCCACACCGTGTAGTTTGTAGATGTAAGTAGAGGACATTTAATCGATGAAGATCTGGTGTCCTTAGCTGTTGGATTTGGCGACGAAGAGCTCGCCTCTAATGCTTTTGTCTCCGTCGTAGAAAGAGTCTGATCTCCCATGTCTTACTCGTGTTTTGTTAGCTCTGATACCAAGTGTTTGCAAAACAGAGATACCAAAACAGAGTTTAACATGTAACACAATGAATCTCTCCAAAATAAACTTCTCTTTATTCAACTTCTTTAAGGAAACTTGTCTCAAAACCTTAAAGCTCAAAATCACAAAACTATCTCTCTAACTAACCCTATTGGAAAACCATATATATATATAAGACAATCTAATTTCCTAATTCTCTAGGAATTCATCATAGTTTAGATAACTCCTAAATCTATGATCCTTATCTCTAAGACTAAACCATAACTCGGTTGTCTACTAAATCATCTTATACCGCCACTCGGTTCGGATAGGGTTGCGATGACTTCTTCCTCAAGCTTCCTTCAAGCTTATTCCAACATACTGGACCTACTTGGCATACTATGATCCTTGTTCTAAACTTGAAAAGAGAGATATTTGACGTACTATCCTTTTTTTAGCATTATTCATATATGATCACATTTCGATAATCGTAGTTTGTTTTCAAAATCAAGGCTATGATTCATATCAGCTCATATGGGTCTGCAAAATTATAATTCCTAATTTTGAAGTGCTTTCCAAATGGAATGTATAATTTATTACCATCACCCACCGGTAATTAAGAAGCATCTAATGCTTATCCCGTTGAAGAATTTCATTGAGAGTAGAAGTTTAAATTAATTTTTTTCCAAAAGTCGTCTATATCATTCTATAAGATAATAATAATCTTGATATTATACAAACCCAAACCTATACAACGTCAATGACATGAGCATTACTCAAACTTCTGTTTGATCCATAGATATATATATATATACAATCATAGATAAGAGATAATTAATTTGGAATCATGCAAACCCACACTTGATACAACGTTAAATAATACGGGAATTACTCAAACCTATTTCGTCTATATTTGTTCATACAAACCGAAGCTTCACTCGAAGTCAAATAATAGAAACCCTACTTACTCAAACCTATACTGATCCATTATCCATATATAGAAAAACATGAAACACCACAATAAACATCCGGAATTATACGGTGGTTAACTTCAATGATGATATATCATATTTGCATATAATCACGTCAAAGAAACCTTGAAAGCTTAATGACGGTGATGACCACCGAGTCGAAGATCAAGATCAAGATCATCATATTCAGGCTGAGAACCTTCAGTCTCCGGCGGCCTCCGGTGAGTGTCATCATCGACGTTCATGGATCCGAGCCCTAAGCTCAAATCGAGACTAAGAAACTCCCCCTGAGAATAATCTCCTCCTCCTCCTCGTGGTGCTGATGATGATCCAAAGCGTTGCGTATCGTGGCTAGGGTTAAGCGGTGGCTGAAACGCTTGGTGTTGGTATGAGTCAATGATCGGGAAATATGGAGGTGGGTTGTTGTTGTGATTAGGGTTTGTGATGAAGTTTAGGGAGGAGGAGAGAGGCGGAGACGGTAAAGGAACAGAGAATGGGAATGATGAGTGAGAAGAAGAAGAAGAGGAGGAAGAAGAGAGGTTGCTTTCCCGCTCCCTGCGGTGGAGGTTTCTGTGACCACCAAGGGCTTGAGGATTCGTGAAACCTCTCATGCAGATGTCACAATCGTACATCCGGCGGTTATCTCCGGAGCCGGAGTCAATCTGTTTTCCTCGGTTGTTCATCTCTCTCTGCTTTTGTTTAGGTTAAAGTTTTGAGAGTGTCTATGATGCACATACACAAGCGTGGAGTGTGTATATATAAGCTAATAAAGAAGAGTACGTATTGCAACTAAGGCTAAGGTTTTTGTTTAATTGATAATTAATATAATTCACACAAAACTAAGCTTTAATTAAGCTCTAAAGGGGAGATATCATTTGAGGCTTGTTATACCAAAGATAATTTTTATTAATACCACCGAAGCTGATATCTGCCCGGACACTTATCCAGTTTTGTGAATTTATATGAATGCAAAATAAAACTTTTTGGTGATTTTTGAATGCTAATTCCTTAAGTTAAATGGAACAAGTGATAATTAACAATGGTTTAAGAAACTGAAATGTGCCAAAATAGTTACATTTACAATGCGTAAGAAACTGCAATCTTTTATTAAAATCAACTCTTTCTTCTTCTCTACTCATTCTAAATGTTGCAATGATGTAAATGCCGAAACAACATTCCTCATAGGAACAATAAAATAGTTAAATTTAAAATTTGGCATGTATATGTTAGGAAATTTTCTTAATACGAAAACAAAATACGCAAAGTGTTACTGATCAGGTTTGGATCTCTAGGGCAACTAGTTTAATAAAAACTTGCGATCATACATGATACATGTGATGTATTTATGTATATCCACATATGCGCATGGACAGGTAAAACTATAAAAGAAATATAAATACTTTTTTGATAAGAAATATGTATACTTAAAAGATAAAAGAAATATAAATAGTTAAAAGTTGTATAGTTTTGAATTTAGGGAAAACATTATACATTTTGACCAAGTGTGAAAATTGCCAACTATAGATGTTTAGAGAAAATGGAAGGCTGGCTAGTAGCTAGTGAAAAATTAAAAATTTTGTTTGGTTTGATCTATACGAAATTATATTTTGAATGTGAACATGTAAGAAGCTACAAAAGAATAAAACAAAAAAATTAAAAAGAAGCATTTACTAGGATTTTGTGTTGTTCTTGAAGAGTAGGTCAGCCAATTAAAATACAACTAGAACTATCTCATAAATTAAGAAGCGTTTATGAAATTTGTTATGAATTCTCCCAAAAACTGAAAATAATTCTGGTGGTTTCTATATCTAAGAAAAATATGACCGATGTCTGTTACGCTTAGGATTGCTAAAATTGATATTTTTTTGTTCGCAGAGATTCATTTTATTAATGATCTATATATCTCATTACATACGAAACATAATAATATAAAATTACCTTCACGGCCGTCTTAAACTATTTTCAAGTCTTGTTCAAAAAAATATATTAAAAGTATATTTGATGATATAATATAAATTTTAAGATTTAGTGATCACATTTATGTATATTTACTTTTTTAATAGTGATTATAGGCCCTAAATTTATAAATTTTATTTTAAAAGTTAAAATTTTAGGCTCTTAATTTATAAAGAGTTTTTTCTTTTTGAGTTTGGGCCATGTTCGATCGCTCCACTCGCATATGCTAAAAGACGATCTAATTATCCTAAATGACGGGTATGGAAATAGCTCAAACGCGATACATGCTATGTATAGCTATATAACAGAAGAGATTAGGCACAGAGAAGAATGTTATATATGTGGTATAAGCTCACAAGCATTGATGTTTTTTATATGGGAATCCTAGAATATGGGAGAATCCTACTAACTTTATTAGAATATTCAGTAGTGAATTTATAACAGATGAAACTGTACATTTGGTTTGGACCACAGCTCATCGTGGACTTTAGTTTCCTAAAGGTTACAACACATAATTAGTCACAATTTTCTATCTATTAATAAATTTAGTTTGCTCATCTTATTACATCTCCTGAAAAAGTTGTATACAATTATACATTTTTTAATAGGCAGGTGTATAAAATAATGGTTGATAAAAGACGTGGTTGAAATTGTGGGTTGGGATACAGTAATAATAAATTGAAAGAATAGTGTGTGTATCTCAATAATCTTCAAGATTAAAGAAGCCACATGCATTCGAAATCAATATGAAATAACAAACACAGTTAATAATAACAACATTAAAACCAAAAAACACGAAATAACAAACTCAGTCCCTCTTAATGTCCCTGGCTACTATTTGCCTATTTTCGTCAATTTTCACACTTATACATTCAATGCTGTATTCTTGTACTTAACATATACTCTGTAGGAATAATTGGGTGTGGACTTGCTTACTTTTCACTCTCTCTATATAAACTAGGACTATCTCCGCGCTACGCGCGGGTTTGTGTTGTATATTTTGGTTTGGATATATTGTGTTGTATTGTGGACTATTCTTGTGACTATTATAGTTTTATAAAGAGGTTAGACGATTATTGATTCATTTCATGATATTTTTTATGATTTGTTTTTTATTTGGGGTGTTGTAATTGGGGTCACTTAAAATTTGAATTGGGATCATGTAAAAATACCTTATCTGAATAAAAAAAAAAAGCAGAAATCATAATAACATATACATTAATATGATGGTGGTATCATGCATATGCGCTAACAAAAAAAAGCAATTAAACTTAAGCCAAAATACAATCCAATCCCAAATACCAACTCAATCACACAAATTGCTACCTATCCATATATACATAAATCTTTCTACTAATTATTCGATAAGATTTTATCTATTTACATATTATTTATCGATCGGTGCACCTATCGAATAATCAGAATCAAATTCAAGCCGAACCATAATATATTAACCCAACATCAAATGTGTGATTGATAGACCTGGAAGTGCTATTGGGCCCTTCATGATTAAAATATTTAAGTTAGCATGAAATATTAAGTGAGTTGTTTACATGACCTTATTTAACAACACAATGATCAAAGTATCATTACGTAGATATATGCAGTAAGTGGAAAACGTAGATATCAGTCATGAAACCAAAAATAACATTTCAGAGTTAAGTTTCAAGTGTCTAACAGAACTCCATCCACAGTACGGGAAGTTTCGCCGATAATATTTGTAGCAACAATAAACCTCCGGCAGTTTGGAGGAGCCAGACTAAATACAGTAACCTGCATGATTGGTGAAAGTCAAGACATATTACCGAAAATATTTAGATCACAAAGAGTTCTGAAACAAATTATAGAGAACACATCATAACAAAATTTTACGAATTTTTGCGCCGAGATTCCTGAAATTATTGAATGCATTTCAAGTGGCAAAGAACAGTTAAGAGGATAAATAATTGCATTCATACATGATAAGAGGCGAAACTTACTTAGTAGGAGCGTTAAAAATTACTATACATGTTCGAAACCTAGTAAAAACAGTATGTGTTACCATCATAGTTGTAGTAGGTCTTTACCATGGTTGTCTAAGCTTTTGCCCTCCCTCCATGCTTTACCAAGAGAGTACAAATATCAACATTCGGTCTACTTTGTTTGTTGTAACTGCACTTAATCAAGCGAAGAAATGGATGTAAGAGTATGTGCAGTATATTATAAAGCAATACCATAACCCAGAAGGACATTTACCTCAATGAATTACTTCAAAAACCTATGTTCATCAAGGGATTTTTCACTTGCATAAAATAGCATATGTTCTGATAACCAAAAAAATCAGCAAAAAGGTTTCATATAAATATATGACATTCTCCAAGAAGGGACATAATGAAAGTGAACACATAATTGAGACAGTAATTTAGCTATTGATCAAAGATATCCAAATAATTTTACAATTAGAAAATATGAGAAATTAGAACTCAAGTCGAGGGATGAGAACCCGCATGCTGAGGGATGTTGTGGATGAATAATGGAGGAGCATAAGAGAAACAGTTGGAGTTAAATCAGTGTTTTATGTCGCGAAGAAGTTTTCATCCATGCCGCAATCAATCTTGGCTATGAACTGCTTTTATCCTTTTAGGAATTGTTTTCTTAAGATGATTCAGCTTGTATTCAATATAAAATGAGAGAAAGGAGACGAACAACCAAATACGTTTGAAGGCAGACGAGAAATCAAATTCTGCCAGAGACGAACATATTAGGTTGCAGTTTTGCTGTATATGAAATATGGCTGATGTGGCAGTTGTAGAAGACTTCTTGGAAATCTGACGTGGGTGGTTTTAGGAGGTTCAGTTATCTACGTCGTTGGTTTGTCTATCGTTATATATGGTCCCCTTTCAATATATATTTAATCGATTTTGCAATACAATCAAATAAGAAATTGATCATGATTTAATTTTTGGTTGCTTTTGACTAAAAAATTGTCTGTCTGTCATCATTTTTGAATTTATGAGTTTAATGAATTTTTTAAGTCTTTAAAGATTTTGAAAGTTTTTTCGAATGATTTGGAATATTTGAATGCACACCAATAATTACACAATTAATCTTCATAACTACCACTTTAATTTTGAAAATATCTTAGATCATGTTAGAACGTGGTGTTTTGTAACCTTTACTATTATTCATCATCCCTTTTGCTTTTCACATGCTTGCTGCCATAACAAAATATGAAAGTACACACCACTAATGAACTTTCAGATCAAGTGCATACAATCTTACAACCCTCTAGATAATACCTCAATGATGTGATGGAATATGTTGAGAACAATGGCTTTATGACGTAAATAAGCTTTTTATAGTTTGTTAGGTTGTTTCACCTTTCACAAATCTTAAATTCCTACTGATACACCTTATTTCTAGTTGTATGTTCACTTTTTCTCCCAATATCCTTTCAATTTTTCTAATTAAGAGTTTTGGAAGCAGCCGACTTGCGAGGTCATTTGCATTAACTTGTAATCAAATATTCCAAACAAGCTTAAGAATATGTATGGTTGGGGGAAGCAAATGCAGCTTTGAACACTAAGTCTTTGCTATAAACGGTAGAAATGGTTTATGGACCACTTCAAAAGGACAAACCCTATTTTCATAAAACAATATCATGTACAACTCCCCATCTCTTTAGATCACATAATTCAATCTCATTTGTATTATGAATTTAATAAAGTACAAATTGTTCTTTGCTATCACAAAGATATGAAATTTAAAGAAGAGTATAGGGTTTAAATGTTTTCTCAAAGCTTGTACCGTTCACCATAGTTTATTTAATTTTTGATAATCCACCTACAAACGAAAATTCTTTCATAAAATATACAAATGGCAATTTTATAACTTTTAATTTATGCTTACGAAAAGAAATATTACCATTATTGAAGTTTTTGTTGTGTGCAAAATCTATGTATTCTAAAAGTTGTGCGATCTAATTCAACAAATAATTTAAAGATTTGGGATACTACTTTATTTAGATTGATGATGGCAGTTTCACTACTATTATAGCAAACTTTTGCCTAAAATCTCTACTAATATATTGTTGACATTTTCAAATATTTTTTGCCAGTTCGTTTTGTGTCATCGCATGCTTGACAATAGTTTCTTTTTTGGTTTTTGATAGAGCTACATAGGTGGCACTAATACATCAGAAAAATATGTTTTTAACTCTTTTTTGTTAACTTTGAGAAACGCATGTTTTATTTTTCTTATGGAAGAATTTAACATATTTGGTAATATGAAAGAGTGGAAATTTTCTTTGGATTTATCATTTTAATTTATCTTACTTTGCGGCCATTACTTAAGTCATTATCAACATAAAAAGAGTTAGGCTAAATAGGAAGATGTGAAAGATTATAAGTTAACGACTTCACATAAAAGTATTTTAAAATTGTTGGCCAAGTTTTTGTAATCAACTTTTATGTCGAAGTTTTATCTTTTATCTATTTGGCATGATTCCATTTTTATATTCGTGTGAACTTATACTTTAAGTAGTGTTATGTACTTATCTGAAGCTAATTTTTATTCTTTTAGTAAATTTATGTAAATTGAAATAAAGAACTACTTGTAAATAATAATCCAATTATAAAACAACAATCGTAAACATTATTAGTAGGCTTGTATAAATCAATATATGGTAGGAAAATGCAGTAAATTTTAAAATCTATAAATCTAAATTATGTCCATCTTGTAATTTAGGGGCATTGAGAAATCGTAATTGTGCAAAGACTATTTTTGTGAAATAAAAAGCTTGTGATGTAAGATTAGCATTTTTGAGTCATTGTTTTTATTGTTTCTAACTTTTTTGTTATTTTTATCTAGATTTGAAATATAACTTAAAATGAGTTTTGATGTTGTATGTATTGGGGAGTAGCTATTAAAATGTTATAGAAAGGCACTACTAACTGCATTCTGTAAACTTGTTCCTAACTTGCAACTACTACAATACATTTTTGGCATTTGGTATAGAGTAGACAACATAAATATTTGGTCGTGGGTCCAAATATTTAATTGTAAGTTTTGATCTTGAATAACCGGTAACCGAAAATGTGAATTAAAACCATATTAGTGTAAAACACAACCTTTTTTAGCAAGATGTAAATAATTTTGTTCACAAACCTTACAACTACTGAATTACAAAAAAAAAACCGCAAACTTGATCCAAGAAGGGGAAAAAAGGAGAAACGGAGAAACAAACAAAATCCCACAACAAAAAAGAAAGTTAGAACAGACAAAATGAAAAATCAATCGTATGAAGAAGAAGAGAGCCAAAGGTGGTTAAGTGCTTCAAGCACTATTGGACGTTTTAATGGATTGATCTCAAGTAGACTTCTTACAAAATCTAAGAACAATTCAACACTAACATGTAATTGATCTTCCAAACATGATTCTTCTGTGATTATGTATTCAATCTCATTGCTCTCCTATCACATGAAAACAAACAACAACAACAACAACAATGTATCATCATATTTAAGTAACAAATCTTTGTCTTTTAGTTAAAAGCAAGATAAAGTTACCTCGTTTAAGCGTTAGAGATCAAACTCTTTGGTGAAGTATTTGTGTTTCTTGGCTTTTCTATAACATCTTTGTTTCTATAGGACCTAAAACCGCGAACTCCATTACCTCCTTGGTTAGTGAGTGAAAAAGAAACGAACTCTTCGACCATGGGATTAAGCTTGAACAAAATCTCATGAAGCCCTCTCATGTCACGCTTAAACTCTCCACACTATCGGATCTCGCTATGTCGGAGGATTCACCCTGATCATTGATGGAGGAAGCTCCTGATTCTTGGCTGGTGACCGAAGACCGCGGTGACGGCTCAAGTGTTCTTCCTCAACAACCATTGTTTCACACAATTGATATGGAACATGTGCTCGCATCGTAACTTTCCTACTTCGCCTCATACTCTTTCCATATGTCTTGATTAAAAAACAAACACATGAACGCAACACTTCTTTAAGGAAAAACTCTTATCTTTCTCAACCAACAACTTACCTGACAAAAGCTGCTTATCCGCTAAGGGTGTATCTTTCCGGTATGGTTTACCTTTTTATAGAAAGCTTTTGATATGTTTTTATTAAGTCTACTGTTAACAAACTCAATTCTATCACCAAGCTCCTAGAGTTGCTATTTTCTTTTTCATACCACAAAAAACAAAACTCAAAACACCGAAAAGTATATATATATATATATATATATAGAGAGAGAGAGAGAGAGCTAAACTATGATAATAGAGGCACGTACCTCGTATGAAATGCTATCGACATTAAGTCTCGTGTCACAGAAGTGATCGTAAGAGCTTAATATACCTCCCATTACAAAACCATTCTGTATCATCATTATATGTAGAAATTCAAAACATCCACATGAAGAAAAGAAAACACTGCATAGGTTTCCGGAAGAGAAATGAAACAATGGAGGCTCCGCTTAAAAGTACGTGAAAAGTAGTGCCTTCCACTTAGGTTCTCTAACTACAAAACCATTGTTTATTTATGATTATACAAATTCTTCTCGGCGTTTGCTTATATTGTAAGAATTTTAGTATTTGGTGCTAAGAAAACTCAAACATTTTGAATGTTACAATTTTCTAAGATTTTAAATGCAATTTAGTAAATCATCTATAATGTCTAGTATGGAGTAAAAAAGGACAGAGGTTACCAAATCAAACTACCTCAACTTTTCCTCAAGCCAGCCCATGTGACTCTTGAAGAGCCAAGTGACGACTCTTATTATCTTCTCTGAAACGTCAAGTGGTCTTAACCATGGTGTTCTCAAATACCAATTTTATGGAATCAACTGTTGCATTATTCTTCTAGTCTCTTCATCTGTTATTAGGAATTTAGAAGGACCAAAGAGGACCATGAATGCCTTGAGAATTCTCTCAAATGAAAAAGGCTTAGATTGATCAATTTATCTTCTTATACCTAATATGCCATTGTTGTACAACTCCTTAATCTCTCGCGATACCACCTCATTGTTCAGCACCGCCTCTCACACTACATTATCATATGACAATGGTATTATAACTCCCTGCACAAATTGTGAAAAGCTTTAGATTCATGTACCCTTATTTTTTGCTTATGTTAATATACCTGTTGAGTTAATTGTCAAATGCATGTATAATGACGTTTGTAATAAAAGCATATTTAGTCAAAAATATCAAAGACTAGCTACTAATAATATTGTAATATTGCATTAAAGGTGTAAATTATTCTTTTCAAGTAGGAATTAACTCTCAAAATACTAATAAAACTAATCAACCACGAACGTAAATATAGAGAGATAAAAGAGAGAGATCAAGAGAGAAAGAGGAACATTAAGTTTTTTTGCCAATGAGGTTGAAACTCAGCAAGTTCAATGGTGCCATAATGCCATTGCCATCAAAGTCGATCTCTGTGATAATACCTTAAAGTTCTTGTTCTGTCGGATTTTGATCCAACGAATGGATCATTGTTGCTAGTTCTTCTGCCGTTATGCAACCTATTATTGTATACCAAATCGATCGTTATATATAATATATGTCACAACCACGTATCACTCCTCTGGTGTGTGTGTATATATAAAGAGAGGAATAGAAATTTGTGAAGATTACCTTTCTTGCAATCGTTCAGACGTGCTTGTTTTAACTATGGACCAAAAGGTTAAAAGATTTAAACATATTTATCGTCTTTACCAGTTGGAGAAAATGGTTAAGACGAGTTCTGAATCTCCTGCATGATCATGTAAGTTGGCCTTTCGGTTCTCTCTGAACCCAATGACCTTCACAACACAGACTTATAACTACATATGATTTGAGCACGAAGTTTTTTCGGAATTAGCATTACAGGAGCATTGCTGTCTACATCCCAACAACAATCAGGAGAGGCCTTTGACTCTAGAAAAGGCAGCCAAACAATCATTCTCAAACATCAGATACGAAGCAGCTTAATGGATATAAGACACTTGACAATCAAGAAATCGGCATGAGTATACCTTCAGCGTTAGCTCTATGACTTTCACCATGTCGTTAAGGTGGAAATTTTCTTCTCGTGGATTATAATGAGTTGATTATTTTCGATTTAATGAGAAGTGGGAATAAAGTGAAATCGAGATCTGCATCCCGAATAAACCCAGAACAAAATTAAACACAGAGAGATGATGTGATTCTTTAAAAACCTAACCTTTCCAGCGAAAACGGCAGAACATGGAGCAGATAAATAACTTGCGATTGATATGAGAATTTAAGGAAAATAATCTGAGAAATTTAAAGATTTAAAACGGTTTTATCGCGCAAAGTGGAGAAACAAAGAGGCAGGAGGTCAAATGTAATTTAAGAAAGGGGTAGAAGGTGAAGGGTTTATGCTAACGTTTTGACTGCAATAAAAAGTTTTATTAATGCTGATGTGGCAGTTGCTGATCACTTTTGAGTGGCTGAGGTGGCTATCCTAGAATGCTAGGATTAGTCCCTTTTATATAGTTAGATTATTATAATGTAAGGTTTTAATATTCATTTGGATTTTTCCTGAATTGTAATTGTGGGCTTTCAAGGTCCAACTAAAACTCAAAATTAAGTTTTATGAGGATTAGAGTGAGAATATAGGTTCTGACTTCTTTTTTCTACAAAATCCCAATTTTCTTTTCTTACCAGAATTTTCCTCAAGTTAAAACAAGTCAATTGTGAGCTGGCAATTTAAAATGACACGACAGATTTATGTAGATAAGTACTTGGAAGTGAAGAAACAAAAAGATCTTCATTTTTCAAAAAAAATAAATGAAGAAGAGGAAGATCGTTCTAGATTTCTTCAACCAAAACACGTGAAAGCAAAAGTAGACACTAATACTTGAAAATGTGAGGACTACCACATGAACGAATTTAAAGACGGTAACAAACGATTTCTCAACATAAACTCTATATATCACTAGATTTCTTCCAAAAGCACCATACAATTTTTTTGAACAGAAATGGTAACAAGACTAAGACACTCTTATCTTGTTGCACCATAGTCTATACCACTCAAGAACTAAATACAAGGTTCATGAGTTTCTCACCTTAATGTTTCATATAAAAGCAGAGAACGACTCTAGTTTCTTTCTCTTGAAAAACATTCAAGAAGAAAAAACATCCCGTTCTTAATCTATTAATACCCATAGATTAAAAATCCTAGAAAATCTAGATAATCATGAAATATAGAAACTAAATGTATTCATGATTATCTTTCCAACAAAAACCTCTTGAATATATCCTTTCCAAATCCCCAGCAATTTGAATATTCAAATATTCAGAGAATATTCTTGTTCCAGCAAATCTCCAGCTCATCCAAGAATCCAGTTGTTGCTTCCACTCCTGTGACATCGTCATTCGCCTCACTCTCACAGGTACTATCACAAATACTGTAACACGCACTGTAACAAGTACTGTAACGAGTCTTGCATTTTCAATCTCCCCCTTTTTAGCTTTGTATCTCTCAAGCACCTGCAACATATAAACCACACATCTACCACATAATGTAGACAAGTCAAAAACTCAATGAACTTTAAACAGAAATCTCTCTCTAACATTGTCGTACACATGCAACAACAAATGAGAAAAACCACTAAAACAACTCCAGAAGAAACATGTATGTTCTCTTACTCCCCCATAAACCTACACTAGTGGATCAAATACAACCTAAGAAAAGCAAAAATAACTTCCATATTCGATCACTCCCCCATCATCTAAGCTCCATCAGTCACTTCGACCCTAATTCTCCCCCTGCTTGAGAGCACACAAAGGTAAAAACCAATGGTTGAGGGATCAAGTAGACTTACCTGTTGGACAGACGTTTGAGGGATTAAACATAATTACTTGTTGGACTTTATAGGTATCATGTGGAAATTCTGACAAGTAGAAAACATGTAGACATACCTTCATTGTTCCAGCTGTTGCAGAGGTGGACTTGTCTTCCTCTTTGTCTTCCCTAAGTGATGCACACCTCTGCCCTAGTGTATCGCTAAGTCTACTAGCCATAATGTATTTCATTTGTGCTATCAATCCAGCCCTAGTGCATGATGTCTCAGCTTACTAGAATTAACCTAGATCATCCCTGATTCACTACAACACTCGATATATGGATTATTAAAACAGCTCATAGACTAAACTACGCAACCACTAGCAATCAAATCACACAATGGAAATATAAACTGCAGTGACGTCACATGTGCCACATCTTTGAATTTGATTGAAAACATGGAATTTAATTACTATTCATTTTTGAGTATATATTGATTGAAAATATATACTTAGCTCTTTTAGACTTGTGACATCTGGTGATCATGCCTTTGATGGATAGCTTTAACTCTGTCATGCCTTTATCATGCCCTTAATCAGTTTTCAACCTTTATCCGTCATAGAAAGAAGCTGGAATTTTTGGTCGATGCAAGCTTTATTTCAGCAATCACACCCTATACTATCAATGGATTTTTCTCCAATACAACCACTATCACAGATAATAACATAGTAATACTTGCACTATCACTTGACTTCTCAAGTGCAAGTATCTTTCTTTTATAAGACTTTAAGTTCTTCTTCAGCTTTTTGCAACTTTTCTTTATGCGGAATCTGTACTTTTCAGAGCATGACAGCATGATTTGCAGCTTTTTTCCATCTAGGATTCTAGATTCCAAACAAAGTCAAAGCCTTATATACACCTGAACTGGTACCTATCACAGCCCTGCACACTCGAGAAAAACATTATATCGCACATACACCAATTGATTTTCTCAGTGTAACAAAACGATTAAAATCCAATGGTTTTCTGAACAAATTAGCTAATTGCAAATTTGTGACAACATATTCAATCACTACCTGTTTCTCCTCCACCAGCTCTCTGATGAAGTGGTGCCTTATGTCAATGTGTTTTGTCCTTGAGTGTTGCACCAGATTTTTGGATATGTCAATGGCACTTTTGTTGTTGCAGTAAACCAAGAACGATCCAGAGTCCATTTTGTAATCAGCTGAAATCTATTTCATCCACATGAGTTGTGTGCAACAACTTCCCATGGCAATGTATTCGGCTTCTGCTCTGGACAATGATACAACATTATGTTTCTTGCTCAACCACGAGATTAGATTATTTCCTAGAAAGAAACACCCTCCACTTGTACTCTTACGATCATCAACACTTCCTGCCCAATCTGTGTCATAGTATCCTGCAAGATTTTTGTTTGACCCTTTGGCGTAGTAGATGCCAAGATTGACTGTCCCCTTGACGTGCTTGATGATTCTTTTCACTGCCTCAAGATGTGACTTCTTTGGCTTTGCTTGATATTTTGCACATACCCCAACACTTAAACTCAGATCTGGTCTACTCGTAGTAAGATAAAGAAGACTTCCAATCATTCCTCTGTAGAGCTTTGGGTCAACATCTTCACCGGCTTCATCCTTGCACAACTTGGTTGTGTTACTCATGGGTGTCATTGTTTCTTTGCAGTGATCCAGACCAAACTTTGTCACTAGGCTATGTGAGACAAATTCTCCTTCTTCTGTCTGACATATCTGCAGTCCCAGAAAATACTTCAGCTCTCCCACCATGCTCATTTCGAACTCTTGTGTCATGTTTTGGACAAATGCATCAACCAGCTTTTGTGAAGTTCCCCCAAAGATAATGTCATCTACATAGATCTAAACCACCATAATATCTGCTTCTTGTTCCAAGACGAATAATGTCTTGTCGACACCCCCTCTAACATAGCCTATGTTAATCATAAATTTTGTAAGACGTTCATACCAGGCTCATGGAGCTTGCTTTAACCCACACAAAACCTTATTTAGCTTGTAGACATGGTTAGGGCTTGTGGTATCTTTGAAGGCCTTGGGTTGTTGTACATACACTTCTTCTTGAAGTACACTGTTCAGAAAAGCACTCTTGACATCCATCTGGTACACAGTAAAGTTTAAGATGCATGTCATACCTATAATCAGTCTGATGGATTCAAGACGTGCCACATGAGCAAAAGTTTCTTCAAAATCAACTCCTTCGATATGAGAATATCCTTTCGCAACGAGTCTTGCCTTATTTCTGACAACCACACCATTTTCATCAGTCTTATTTTTGAAGATCCACTTGGTTCCTATAATATTCACCCCATCTGGTCGTGCCACAAGCTCCCATACCTCATTTCGAACAAATTATTCCAGTTCTTCTTGCATAACACCAATCTAGAATTCATCATCAAGTGCTTCAGTATGATCTCTTGGCTCAATTGTAGATACAAAGCAAGCAAACTGTACCATCTCCCTGAAGTTGATGGTTACTCCTCGAGTTTTTCTCCCTNTTATAACATCATCTGCGCAGTGGTTTCGATGAATTTTCTGAGTCACTTCTTGACTTGTGTCTTCTCCTTCAGACTTGTTTGTGTTACCAACTCGGTCTGTGTTAGTCTCATCTGTGTCACTGTCTGAGCCACCAATACTCCATTTCATAGCTGATACATCATCAAACACAACATTCACTGATTCCATGATCATCTGCGATCGAGTGTTATACACTCGATATGCTGAGCTACTTCCAAAGTAACCGAGAAAAATTTCCTCATCACTTCTTGCATCAAATTTTCCCAGATGATCTTTGTCGTTGAGAGTGTAACATCTACATCTAAATACTTGGAAATACCCCTGATTTGCTACCTTTCCCTTCCAAATTTCATATGGAGTCTTTGTGGTACCTCTCCTGACATAGACTCTATTGATGATGTAACATGTCGTACTGATTGCTTCCGCCCAGAATCTAGTTGGTACATCATTTCCATGCATCATTGCTCTAGCCATTTCTTGTAGAGTTTTATTCTTCCTTTCTACTACACCATTTTGCTGAGGTGTTCTTAGTGCAGAGAATTGATGCACAATACCTTGACTCTCACAGAAGGTTCCCATGGTTTCATTCTAAAATTCACCACCATGATCACTCCGAATCTTCTTCAGACCACCTTTCCCATTCAACAACTGTAGTGCCCAGATCTTGAAACTTTCTACTGTGTCAGCTTTATCTCGAATGAATCTGACCCTTATAAATCTTGAGAAATCATCAACTAACACAAACACATACCTCCTTCCTGCAATGCTTTCTGTCTGCATTGGACCCATTAGATCCATATGAACTAACTTAAGTATTGTCTTTGACTAAATATCTTGAACCTTTTTGTGTTGTACTTTTACTTGTTTTCCCTTGTTGTTGGGACCACACACCATCTTATATACCTGTTTGAGTTGGGGCACTCCACGAACTATCTCCTTGTCAATGATGTTTGTCAGATGTCTGATGTTTATATGGCCTAACTGCTGATGCCACAGGTTCGGATCATCCCTAGCTGATAAGCATTGTAACGAGTTTTCCCACATGTAACAGTTGTTTCCTGATCGACTTCCTTGTAACACAACTCTTCCTTTTTTCGTCAATTGCTTTGCATTCAATTTTTGTGAACTGAACCATCAGACCTTCATCACAGAGTTGACTGACACTAATCAAATTCACTTTCAACCCCTGAACCAGGTACACATTTGTCAGAGGTGGAAGATCTATTGCACACAGATCTCCCTTTCCTTTGATACCTCCCTGACTTCCATCTCCGAATGTGACCTTTCCTCCTTTGATCGTCTTGATATTTTGAAGGTTTTCGTGTGAACATGTCATATGTCGAGAGCATCCACTATCAAAATACCATGGTCCACTGTGTTCTGGCTCAGTTGCTAACAACGCCATACTACACCTAAGACTAGGTCCAGTTGTAGTAAACCTTGTTGTATTTGCCCTTAGATCAGTACTCTTCAACCAAACTTGATTTCAATACCCGTTTCACCAGTACTTTGCTTGATTCATCAGTTGTTTCACCCTTTCTTTGAATCTGTAGCAGTTAACCTTGAAATGTCCTGTCTTACCACAGAAGAAGTACCCTGTTTTTCTCATGGGTTTAGTTTACAGTTCTGATTTCTCAGCATGTAGCATCATGCCTGGAACAAACTTGATTTGTTCTGAATCTTATCCTCCAAAACCATAGTACCACAGATCTCTTGTGGGTCTCTCTGTTCTGCCATAGCTTAATATCTCATCTATCTTTTGAGACCCAGTAAGCATTCTGATAGTCTTGTACTGATGATCCAATTTTGCTTGAAGTTCTTTAGATAATTTCTTCTCAGCCTGTACTTCCTTCATCAGCACGTCTGTTCTTGTTGCTATAAAAAATTTTCTTTCATCAGGCATAAACTGTCACAACTAATCTTCTTTTCAGCTTCTAGCTCATTTGGTAGTCTGACCACCAGTGACTCAAGATGTTCCTTCTCTTTGATCAACCATACATTGTCTTTCCCCAGCTTAACCAATGTCTGACACACCTGACGGTAGTTCTCAGTAACATCACCATCTTGTACATCATCTGGGAGATCTTCAGATTCAGTATCTGATACCTCAACTTCTTCCTCAATTTCAGTGACTCCAATGAATGCAATTAAATTGGCTACTTCCTCCTCTTCCTCATTGTCTTCATTTGTCTCATTTTCATCTATCCCAATCAAAGATTTTTCTCTGCGATGCTTCTGATCATTGATACACTCCAGCTGAGTATGACCAATCCCTTTGCATCCAAAGCACTTTATCTTCCTTCGTCGCACTGTTGGACATTTTTTCTTAAGATGTCTAAAACCTTTGCATTCATAGCATTGTATTTCTGACTTCTTTGTAGACCTCACTGTCTCAGATGGTTTCTTAGTGACAGTAAACTTTTTCTGACCATGTCCCTGCTCAACTCTTTGCAGAACTCTGTCGAATCTTCTCACAAGCATACTCACATGATCTTTTATTGTATCACCCTGTTGCGTGGTTTCATGAGACACCAGTGCCATACCTTTTACCTTTTTAGCTCCTCCATCTAACTTCATCTCATGAGCTTGTAGCATTCCCACAACTTCATTAAAACTGATTGTATCAGTGTTAAGAGACACTTACATAGCTGCCTTGTATGCTGTGTACTTAGTTGGAAGACATCTCAGAAACTTCTTGACCAATTTTTTATCCTTGTATCTCTTTCCTAAAGTGAGAGCTTCCTATGCCAAAGAGCTTATCTAAGAACTGAACTCCTCAATTGTCTCATACTCCCCCATCTTCAGGTTCTCAAACTTAGAAGCCATAAAATCTTTCCTTGAGCTTTGCACCTTTTCTGTTCCCTCAAAGTGTTTCTGAAGGATGTCCCAGGCCTCCTTGGCAATCTCAGTTCCCTGTATATGCTCAAAATTTTTCTGTGAGACACGTGCATGCATGGCATACAGAGCTCGAGAATTGTACTTTGACATCTTCATCTCTATTTCAGTCCAATCTTCCTCTGGTTTAGGCGTCACAACACCTGACTTATCAGTAACCATTGGTTCTGTCCATCCTTTTACACCAGTTGTCCATGCCATAACATCAATACCCCTTATGATAGATCTAATTCGTGACTACCAAGACCCATAGTTAGTTCCATCAAGCATGATCTTTGAACTGGAGATCAACTTGTAATAATTCTCCATTTTTCTGCAGGATCACACCTGTTATAAGACAAACTGGTGATTGCTCTAATACCAATTGAAAATGTGAGGACTATCACATGAACGAATTCAAAGACTGTAACATACGATTTCTCAACATAAACTATGTATATCACTAGATTTCTTCCAAAAAAACCATACAAGTTTTTTGGACAGAAATTGCAACAAGACTAAGACACTCTTATCTTGTTGCACCCTAGTCTATACCACTCAAGAACTGAATACAAGGTTCATGAGTTTCTCACCTTAATCGTCGTACAAAAGCAGAGAACGACTCTAGTCTCTTTCTCTTGAAAAACATTCAAGAAGAAAAAATATCCCGTTCTTAATCTATTAATACCCATACATTAAAAACCCTAGAAAATCTAGATAATCATGAAATATAGAAACTAAATATATTTATGATTATCTTTCCAACAAAAACCTCCTGAATATATCCTTTCCAAATCTCCAGCAATTTGGATCTTCAAATATTCAGAGAATATTCTTGTTCCAACAAATCTTCAGCTCATCCTTATCCAAGAATCCAGTTGTTGCTTCCACTCTTGTGACATCGTCATTCACCTCACTGTCACAGGTACTGTCACAAGTACTATAACACACACTATAACTAGTACTGTAACAAGTACTGTGACAAGTACTGTAACAAGTCTTGCATCTTCAATACTATGGACTTTGACGATGTTGTAGGTCATCTGCAAGCGTACAAAAAAGGAGATAAATGCATCAAAGAAACATAACTCAAAAGGGACAACCTTCTTATGTGAAGAGCATAAGGAATAGAGGAATTAAGGAATCAAATATGAACGATAAAAGATGATAATTGTACCACAAGAAGATTTGAGAAAGCTATTTAAAAGAAATTTCCAATAACATACGCTAATAACCATGATTGTGACATAGACAATTAAGACCGTGACAGAGGGTACAAGAAGAATGAGATGAAATGTCATGAGTATCAAGGATTCTGTCACTTTAAAAATGATTCTCCAAATGCAAAGCACATAGAAGTTAAAAATGAAACGTGCAAAGGGTTTTGACACACCAAGATTGAATGTACAAGCGGCCAGAACAACAAAGAAAAATCTTATATCGAGATGACCGAAAGTGATTCAGAGAAAGATGGTGAAAGTTCAACGTGTGAGACTAGCTCTTGCGCATTTGCTGCATTTGTGGAAGAGAAATTGGAAAAGATATCAAACAATGAAGAAGATGCTAGAACACAAAAAGATGCTGCAGAAACAAAAAAAGATATTTCCGAAAATGATAGCAGCGAGGATGAAGAGATTGATATGCATGTGGATTTTAACAAAATGTATAGTAGCTGGCTACAGATTGGGAATGAAAATTTTGATTTGTTCAAAGAAAAAGTGAATCTGAAAACATTAAATGATAGATTTAAAGAAGCATTGACTAAAGAGGAAGAAAAAACAAGATAAATGAACATGTATTGTCTTATACAGAAAAACATATTCAGATGTTGATTAGTGGTATCAAGGACTTGAAGAAAATTCTCTCTACAGAAAGAGTTGGAAAACTATGGGCTTGATTACAACATTAAGCATAGTTTCAAGAAAACTGAGTTTGTGATAGCTAACACTTCGCAGAAAATTTCAAGAGTGAGGAAAGAAACTCAACACAATCATGATAACAAACAAAATCAAAGGTTAGATAGTCAAGGAGATTCCAAAACAAGTTGTACTTTTGTAGGAAAACGGGCATATGACTGATAAATTCTTGAACAAATTCAAATTGACTAAACACGGAAGATGTTTTTCTTAATCTGAGATGAAGGTATGACGTTTGGATCTAATGGTCTAAGTTGTACTCACAATCAATTCAGGAGCCACTCCATGCTTTGGTAGCGTACATGATACGATCCTTCAAGGGTCAGGACTCTAGAATAGTTGAGTGAGGATAAGTCTTGTTGCCCGAAACCAAAAGGAATCAAACACAAGGGATGTGGAGCGAATAGCCACACAAGAGTTGCAGAAGACTCTTGATTTTATGGTTGATCCCTTGGATATGACACACCAAAACAGATCGAAATGCTGGATATTACACACCATCAAGAAGAGAAAATTCTCAAAGAAATTTGATTCAAAATGGGTTCTTATTCTTCTTCTTACAAATCGAAATATAAAGAGAAGGGAAGGAGAAAAAGAATTAAAGATTTGTACATGCACGACTCCTAGAAAATTCCAGCAACATTAAATACAAGTTTGAACATAAAAATTGGCTCATCTCCTTCATTTGGTTGTGAACCATGCTGGAATAAGGACTTGGTCTTATATTTTCAACAAATGGGCAATTGCGAAGTTAAACAGTTGCCGCCTTAAAAGCCTTGTCAAGAAAACCCAATGAGACCAAACTTGACAAGGGAAAAAGAGTACAACTGAGATACTCTTCCCATTTGTTGAGATCTTATCTCTTCTAATTCTTTTATTTTCAGATTCCTTCCTTTAGAATACTTTAGTTCTAAAAACTGTTTGACCTGTATCAATAAAAAGCATGTTAGGCTTCGTTAGTTCTTTGGAGCCTAGATACTTACCTCGAGTTCATTGCTCTGGAGTTTGCTGAAAACAGATTTTATATGGTGGTTTTTCCTTGATTTGAGAAGAAAATATGAATTCTTCTCCTAATCCTTTAACCACTACATAATTTCCTCTAGTGAAATTTCCGATTTCACTCATGATTCTAGGCCCTCTGCGAAATAATTGAAACTGAAACAAATATGGTGGCTTTTCTTTGATTCCTAACGTGTTAGGTGCACATTCAACTTCTTTCAATTCGTCATGGCGTTGGAGCTGAGCCTCGAATGCATTTTGTTTTGATGTTGCTTTTATTAGTTTGTGGTGCTTCTCCAAAGATCCTATTCTTTTTTTAGCACAAATGGGACAGAACAAGTGTGTTATACTTAAAAGAGAAAATTTTAAAACACTACACTTGAAACTATGAGTTGTTATGAAATCTTGCCAATATTGAATCAAGTTATTAGTTTCACTCATTCTGGTACCTTGCAAGATGAGTTGCGTGGAATACTTTGTGATCATTAATTCTTTGGAAGCGAGATCAGGTTCTACAATTGATTCAAGTGCTAATTGTCCACATGCCTCCTTTGGATAAATAAATGAGATTGTTGCTTTTGGACATTTCTCCTTTTCACCCATACCTTTTCAACTTCTTTTGGACAAGAAAGTGTGTTATCAAGTCATGAGAAATATTCGAAACAACTTGGTTCAATTGATCACTTACTTTAGTTTGATCTACAGTCGTAGTATTAGTGACCTCATGGTTTGAGATTCGCATCTGATTCGAGTTCAAGATGCACCTCTTCTTGCTTTACAAGCTTCTCTTGTACGTGTAAATACATGTCCAAATGCTCTTTTATAGAGTATGAACATAGTGGCCTTTGTTGTGCGGTGTTCGTGATCTGCTTCTTCTTAGCCATATTCTCCTCCAACATGTTGTTGATTTCTTTATCATAATCAACTTTTATTTACTTCAATTTTGAAATCAGTTGTGAAAATGACTTTCTCTTGTGGGGATTTCGTGGTAGTTTGACCTTTGTCCATGATCATGGGTGCATACTTTTTCCTTAGTAGTACTTTTAAATCCTTCCAAGTGGTGATTAGTGATTTCTTGTAAAGCCAGAGATCCATTACTTCTTGTAACAACCACTTAAAAGCGCTTCTTTTGAGTTAGGAAATGGCATAATCTAAGCCTTTCTTCTTTAGGATTCGGTTGTAATGCAGTCGTTTGTCCATGTTTCTTTCCCACTCTATATAGTCACGTTTTCCTAAAAATGCATAAAGATGAACATCATTAGCAGATCTATCATTAGAAAAATTAGACATTGATTTAAGAACGCAAGAAGTTTGATGTGATTTGCTCCATATGTTGGCTGGTCGCTTGAAAAGTAGCTCTCCACGTCTTGCATCTTCTTCTCCTTTATACCACTTATGCTTGCTTGACTTGTAAGGAACAAAATCTGGTGCTTTCGGCTTAAGTTCTTAATTACGCATTCTCCTTCTTTGCTCTTGAATTTCTTTCCTTAAGACATTAGTCTACTGCCTTAATTTATCAGCTTGCTGCTGCTTTTCCAGTCCAAACTTTTCCATTTGATCTTAAATATTTTATCCAAACAGGTCATGAATGCTTCAACCAACAGTTTATCATCCTTGTTGAGTTCTCCTTTGTTCTCCTTCGTCAATGTGACCTGAAAATCAAGAAAAAAAATCAATAACTCATTCTAAAGAAAATATTGATTCGCAACAAAGAACAACTTTTAGAACTCAATTTAATGATTTTTAACAATCTAACAAAATTATGGAATTGTTAACTTGATTTTGAAAATATAAGCCCAATTATTTCGTGATTCAATGATGAAGAACAATCAAAATTATGCTTTAGATCATGAAAAACACACACTCAAATTCATAGATTATCCTAAAGTTCAAAATTGATTAGTTTTAACATTTTAAACAAAATCTTAATTTTAACTTGATTAAGAACATAATATTCAATCATCTCGTGAGCTAAGATGATTAAAAAAACTAAAAAGAGTTCTAGGTTGTAAAATTTCTCAACAATAATCACAAAACCCAGAACTAGAATTGGTAGAATTTGAATGGTTTATTTTCTTCTAACAATATCGAAACAAAGAAATAAGCATAAGAAGCAGAAAACTCAACTTCTAGAGTGGCTCTGATACCATTTGATATGATCCTCCGAGGGTCGGGACTCTAGAAAAGTTGAGTGAGGATACGCCTTGCTGCCCGATACGAAAAAGAATCGAACATAAGGGATGTGGAGCGAATGACCACACAAGATCTGCGGAAGACACTTGATTTTCCGGTTGATCTCTTGGATATGACACACCAAGATGGATCGAAATTGATGGATATTATACACCAAAAAGAAGAGAAATTCTCAAAGAAATTTGATTCAAAATGGGTTGTTTTTCTTCTTCTTACAAATCGAAATATAAAGAAAAGGGAAGTAGAAAAAGTTTAAAGACTTGTACATGCACAACTCCTTGGAATTTCCAGCAGCATTAAATACAAGTTTGAACATAAAAAATGGCTCTTCTCCTTCATTTGGTCATGACTCATGCTGGAATAAGGACTTGAGCTTTTATTTTCTACAAATGGGCAATTGCGAAGTGAAATAGTTGCCTCGTTAAAAATCTTGTCAAGAAAATCCATTGGGACAAAACTTGACAGGGGAAAAGGATTACAACCGAGACACTCTTCCGATTTGTTGAGATCACTTAGCTTGATTTTTGGTATCCTTGAATTGTGATTAAAGTGCTTCGGTTGATAGCTTCTCCCTTTCGGCTCATGTACTCTTCATGGTTATGAGCTGCCATAATCATTCCTCTGATTGCCTTCTTGAGTTTCTTAGCTTTAACATGGTTCATTGGACTATCTTGAACATCCAAAACATCATTATATTCTAGCTCCGGCTCGGCTACAAGGTCCTATTCAGCTCCAATCATCTCGTCATGATCTGTTTCGAAATCCAACTCTTTTGCACTTTCCATGATCTCATCAGTACACATTGGTATTACCTTCGACAAACAAACCATAGTATTTTTATAGCGGAGCATCCAAAAATATGGAGGCATTCAAGAAAATCTTGAGAAGTATCGTCTATCAAAGAAAGCAAGGTTATCTTTGGAGGAGGAGCTCAAGGAAGGATAAAAGAAAAAGGAGAATTGGTTGATTTGAATCTTCTTAAGGTTGTGAATGTGTATTATTTTTAAGGATTAACTGCAAGTTTGATCTCTGTAAGTCAGCTCTGTGATTAAGGGTTGATCGTGTCTTGCAACAAAGTAAGATGTTTGGTGTTAAAATAAGAAGGATGAGTAATTATGAGTTGAATATGTGTTGGAACCAACTGTTATATGTGGGAACGTTCTGAAGTTTGTTTGAAAGCCGAAAATGATGAATTTGTGTTGTGGCATTAGAAGTTAGGGCATATGAATGCAAGGAGTTTATCTCTAATCATGAACCAAGAAGTGGTTAAGAATGTACATGATTTTGGGCAAAGCTATAAGTGTAATTTGCTACATTATTAACCATTTATATATAGTTTTTGGAACCAACATCACTCAATACGAAATCTTGAAGGGAAATAAGTCAAATTTGAGTTACTTACATATTTTTGGTTGCACATGTTATATCCTAAATGATAAGGATCAACTAGGAAAACTTGATGCGGAAAGTGATGAAGGATTCTTTCGAGCATATTCACCTCCTAACATTATTACTTTCATGTGTACAATAAGAGGATCAAAATGATCATTGAATCAATCGATGTGGTCTTTGATCACATATGATTTCTATCAACAGTTTAGCTTGTTCCAGCGGAACCTGATGAAACTGTTTTTGGTAAAGTAAGCAATTCAACAGGTCAAATGAGAATAGAAGAACAATCTACGTGTGAAAACTAGGTAGTTGTACTTGTTAAAGTACACAAAAAATGCAGCTATATATATGATTGGAGAGCTCAACGACAATATGAGAAACCAAATGAAAACAAATCAATTTCAGAGAAACGGTGATGTTTTAATGTTTTTTTTGTTACTTAATCAAGAACAACTTAAGAAGCATTGGAAGATCACTTTTGAATTATTCCAATGCAAGAAGAACCTAGAGAGTTTGTTCGTAATAATGTGTGGGTGTTGGTTCATAGACCAGAGGATGTGATTGTCATAGTAACAAAATGGATTTTCAAAAATAAAAGTGACGAGAAAGGGCATATCACTAGGAACAAGACACGCCTGGTGACACAAGGATACACAATGGTTGAAGGCTTGGATTTTGATGAAACATTTGCACATATGGCTCGTCTGGAATATATACAGATCTTGCTGGTAATTGCATGTGAATTGAGGATCAGACTATATTAAATAGATATCAGAAGTGCATTCCTCAATTGCTATATTCAAAAAGAAGTGTATGTGGAACAACCTAAAGGATTCGAAGATCATAGTTACCCTGAATATGTATTCAAGCTGAACAAGGCATTATATGGTCTGAAGCAAGCTCCCAAAGCTTGGCATGAGAGACTCTCAACATTTTTGATTGAAAACGGTTTCATTCGAGGAAGTGTAAACAAAACATTCTTTACCAAGAATGTTATAACGAGAGACGATGGTGGATCAAATATATGTAGATGACATAAATTTTCGAGGAACATCAAAGTCACTAGTTGACGAGTTTGTCGAGACAACGACAAGAGAATTCAAAATGAGTATGGTGGACTTAAAGCTCAGGTTTTCGCCCGAGATGACGCTGCAAGCGCACAAAAAAGTACGTTGTAGTGGTTTGGGATAATATCCACAGAGACCAAAGATAGTACGAAGAATTTCAGATCAAACGCAGGCTAAAGGGAAAAGGATGCAGTAAATCGAAAATTAAGAAGAAAAGTAAGCAAGAAAATAACAACGGGTTGTAAATCAATCAAAGAAGAGCTGGACATTGGGTATTTTCAGGGAAACATTTCATTGTTGATTCGAATTGTTGATTCGAGAATAAGTTTTAAACTGTCTTGAACTCAAACACTAATATAGAATTGTTCTACTTCCGTAGTATCAATTCCCTATGTATTAGAAACCTCGAGACTAATTTTCGTTGACCCTTTGATTCTAATCATGCATTCGAAACATGTTTGATAGGCTAACAATTCACTTAAACATCAACTTTTATTGGCTTAAGATAAATTCCTCATTTAGGATTCATTCAAGCATTTAATCGAACATTTTCCAGGCGTTAAACAACTTAAGATCAAAAACTAAGTTATCAAGTTAATTTCAGCATTAAGAACAATCCTAGATGAAAATCCAATTGATTAAATCCCTAATCAAACAATTCTATGTCAACAATTCATGTAATCCCTATGTGAGAACCCTAAACCCAACACACGAACTACTCACTCATGAGCAGAGAACAAACGCAAATCAAATCAGAGAGAGACATGATTGTGTTGATCAAAAATAAGAGTAAAGGTTCAAAATTCTTCTCCCAAAGGTTACAAATCTCACTCTTGTTCTCTAAACTCAGAAAAAACATAATCCAACTCAAAAAAAAGAGTCTAGGTTTTTGTTATGAAATCTGGTTCTCGATAAGTTCAGTTTGGTTCTTCAAAATTGGTCTGCAAAAATTGAGACAATGATCGATCGATCCTGGACAAAGATCGATCGATCCTTGTCCTCCTGTCAGGAAATTTCTTCTCTTCACAAACACTTCCGTCGATGCTTGAAATATGTCCAATATACGATCTTTCCGCACATTCAAGCTCGATACCTGTAAAAACACTAAAGAACATAATTTCGCTCCAAAGAGAGCCAAATACATACTAAAAACCATATTTCTTGACTAAAAACCGAACTAAAAACATATAAAATGCTAGCACATCAAATCCCCCAGACTTGAATCTTTGCTTGTCCTCAAGTAAAGGAAACGAAGATTAAGCCTACAGCAAAAGAAGTTTGAAAACCGAATGGACCTTATGCTATCATTAGACCTTACTGTGTACTACTTTCGCTGACTATATAGACTCAGGACAGTTAGAACATTCTCCCCAAGAATCTCTGCATGACCTCCCAAGCCCATCCATACTCCAAAATTTGAACCTACAAACTCAACATTCATGTTAATAACTCTCTACATTCATTCAAGATAAGCATTAAACTTTTTCACCAAAGAACTCGTAATCAAAAATTCGGGCTAGGTATTCAAGGCTTTTAGTGGTGAAGCTTAAAGTGTTTCGGGATAAAACATCTGTGCCAGGATGCAAAACATTATGAAAAATTGCATGAGAGAAAGAGTATATTGATATCCATATCCCCTAACTACCCAAGTACATACCACCAAGCAAAATTAAATTGAATACGTGTAATCTTCAGGGTGCATTCAAAGAACAAAATTATATGCAAATGCTAATTTCTAAACCAGATATGAAGAAATAAAAAATGAATTTTCATTTTTTCATATATACATACGAAAATCTGGTAGAAATTAGCAATACAATGACTTTTTTAATTTTTAGAACACCCATACAACATGAAGAAATGCAACGTATCCATCTGAACCTATAAAACGCCCAACACTGAGAAATAAGACACTCAGGACCATGTCTAAACCACCTAATTTTTTCAATCTTACTTAAGTAATTAGAAGGATCATGTCTACCCTATCCTCTCCATTGTTTTTACACATGTGTGCATATAAGAATCAAAAGAAATGTATGGAGATTCAAGGAGATAAGGTGAAGGTGTGGTGCCAGAATAAAGATGAGTCTGGTCACTCAGGATTACCGAAAAGAATGGTAGCAGAATGGGGATGTAATCCTGAATGATGGGTTTGATTTCATAATTTCAAGTTCCTGGATCAAAGCAATTAAGTTCATTAGTAGGCCAGATAATTAGAGTTAAAAATATTTCAGACAAAAGCCTGATTTCCAGAGATTTTTGGTGGGGAGTTTTGTCATGAGTTATTCCGGTTTGCCTACGCTAAAAGCTCAAGTGAAATGGTCAATGAGAATATAAACAATGTGCAATGCGGAGAGATAATAGTCGTAAATCATCATAAAGCACAATTAATCTATAAAACTAACTCAATAAAACATCAAAATGACTCAAACATCACACGAAAAGAAAAAGAAAAACATAAGTAACCTCTCCCAGGCTTATCTCACACCTTCTTGGTTTGAAAAAAACCCAAAGAAGGGGTAAATACCAAATAAAAATAACAATTCAAATAAAAAGAAAAATAAAATAGAAATGAAAAGAAAAAGGAAAGAGAAACTACTGAGCTGCTCAGGAAGTGCTAGGCCTGAAGTCGCGATGATATATTGTGTTTTCGGAACAAAGATCGATCGATCCCTGTCCAAGATGTTTGGGGGCCTATTTCCTGCAACACTAAAGCTAAAAATACGAAAAATGTCAAAAGCACCAAAAGCCAAAACAAAAAACGAAAAATACTACAAAACTAGCTAAAATGAAAAAGAAAACTACCTAGTGGGTTGTCTCCTACTTAGCGCTTGTTTAAAGTCTCGAGCCTGACTGTAATGCGGATGAATCAGTCTGGAAGGGTCTCGGAACTCTCTTCAAAGCAATCTCCACCATCAAAAATCTTCACATGAAGGATGTTGTTCATCAATTTTTTCATAGCACCTTTTCCATTCTCTTTAAACTCTGATGTGAGGATGGCCATGACCTTGGAGAAAGGTTTTAATTTCCCTTTACGTTTCACCCTGTACTCAATCACACTTCCATCGCATCCTTGAGGGATCAAGGTCAACTCATAATCCTACTTAACGCGTGCTCTTTCTGCTTCACCTTCTTTTTGGTTTTGAGTTTTCTCACAGTAGAATGAACGTCTCCATCTAGGACTTCTTTGACGTCGTTTTTTCAGAAATCTCCAATGTGTCTTTACTCAATAAATCATGCTCTTCATTAATTTTTGATAAGGAAATATGAAACGAATCCTCAGTGTAAGGCTCCTCAATCACATCAGTCAATGTGTCCACCCAAAATGTAGCCCATCAATGGTAGGCTTCTTCGTCGACTTCTCGAGGTTGAAACGCACATCCAGTTTCCCCAACTGCAGATCAATTTGGTCATTTTGAATATTAATCATCGCTCTAGCAGTGGACAAGAATGGTCTACCCAAGATGATAGGATCCTTGGGTTCTTCGTCGAGCTCCAAGACTATGAAATCAGTGTATACATAGCCTTTGCTAACACCAACAGGAATGTTATAGAGAATACCTACTGGCCTTCAAACTGATCTATCAGAAAGTATTAAGGAAATCTTCATGGGCTGATAGTTCACCATATTTAGCCTTTGTGAGAAAGAAAACGACATCAAACTAACTCCAGAGCCCAAGTCACACAGACATCTCTCGAAAGTAAGCGATCCAATCCTGCAAGATAAAACAAAGGACTTGGATCTTCGCGTTTCTCCGGTGCGATGTTTTGAAGAACGGCACTACACTCTGAAATAAGAACTGATACACCTTGTTGTAAGGTTATGCGATCTGAAAGAGTCTTCTTCATGTACCTCTTAAGAGAAGGTACCATTGTGACTGCTTCTACAAAAGACAATCGCACATGTATTCACTGACTAGATTCTTCAAGTTCTCATACTCGCATTCCTTGATCTTTTGACGGGGTCTAGAAGGATACAAAGGCTTAGGAACATATGGCAGGGTTGGTACATACTCTTCCTCTACCTCTTGTAGTTTCGATTCATTGCGAAAATCTGATGAACCCACGCCTGGACACGGATCGATCAATCTAGGGACAAGGATCGATTGATCCTCGTCCTTATGTGCAAAGGCTTTACAAGCCAAGGATCAATCGATCCTTGTCTTTTTGTTTTGGACTAGTTTTTTACCTCTTTTTCACTTTGCACAGTAATAGCATTGCAGTATTCCTTTAAATTCTTCTCCGGTTTGGCTTGATGACACCTGGTGGAGCTCTGTTGCTCGCAGAAGTCTGAGCGACCTGTGTTTTCTGCATCTTCATTCAAACACTCATAGCCTCAAACTTTCTATTGAGATCATTGTACATACTATCAACTTTCTGATTGATGTCTGCAGCAGACTTGGTCTGATTTTCTAGCTGGTGTAGCAATTTTTTCAGATCATTGTATTCAGAAGATGAAGAAGATGCTCCTTGGTTGTGATTCTGATGACCCGACTGATTGTTTTTCTTGAATACTCCTGAACCAAATTGCTTCTGTTGATAGCAACTGTTCCCGAAACCACCACTCTAATTCTGATTATTGTATCCAGAGTTGAATACACTTTAATTCTGTTGGTATTGCTTGTTTTGGAATTGGTTTTGTTGGTTGAAACCTCTATTACCAAAGTTTCCTTACCCTCTAGTGTAGTTTATATCTTCTTGACCACCATTCAGTTCCTCATACATGAACTCGTGATACATATGTCCCAACTTCTGCTCTTAAAACACAGGTGCATCATTCTGTTCTCCAACAAAGTGTACTCCTTGCTGATATCTTCTCATTAGCTCATGGAGCTTTGCCTGCAGATCATCAATTCTCTTCGCATCTGATGATATAACCCCTCTACCACGGTCATAATCTGATCTTCGACTGGCTTGGCTATTCACCATGTTATTCACCAGCATATAAGCTTCTTGTACAGTCTTGGTCATGAAATCACCATTGCTCGCGGTGTCCATAACATTCTGATATTTCTACTCAACCCCATTATAGAAAATGTTGAAGAGATTCCAATCTGAGAAACCATGATGAGGACAATCATTGAGCTACTCCTTGAATCACTCCCAAGCTGCATGAAAATTCTCAAAACTCAATTGGCGAAATCCAAAAATCTTGTTACAGAGACACATGGACCTCGATTTTGTGAAGAAATGCCCAAGAAAAGCAGCCTTGATCTCGTCCATCTCTTCAAAGAGTTAGGCTCTAGACCATTGTACCATCTCATAGCCTTGTCATTCAATGAGAAAATGAATAACCTGCATTTTAGAGATTCAGTAGGTACTCTGTTGTGTTGGATAGTATTGCATATGACTTCAAATTTATCCACATGGTGCATTGGGTTCTAGGATGGTAACCCATGAAATTGATTCTCCTGTACCAAGTTAATGAAACTACTCTTGATCTCAAAATCTCTCCTTTTGATAGGAGGCGGACGAATCCCAGCAAGATTCGCATAGAATGCCTCATGAGTATCATATTGCACCAGAGTCACCCTTTGTTGAGGTTGATTTGCGCGTTGTTGTTTCCCCACAGCTACAACATTCTGCTGGCCGATTTTCTGAGCATCAACATTAGCACCACCATCACCAGGTTGATCACCTCATGGAAGGACTACATAAAAAAGAGGATGTTGATGGACTTGAAGGTTCTCCATGCGGTCACCCATGATTTCCGCTAACTCAAACTCATCAATAACCTCAAGCAGCTTCTCCTTCTTCTTATGTCTCTCTAGATGCGCAGGTTCCAGCTCAAAATCGAGAAGATTCGCGTTCCTTGGCTTCTAGTATGAGGCATGTTCATGCACCTGAAAGCACAAAATGAAAGAAAAAAAAAAGAAGAGATTAAACAAAACAAAGAAAAATGCCTTAGGTACGCAATGATCCTAAGTTCTAAGACAAACTATTGATCCCCGAAAACAGCACCAGAAAACTTGATAACTCAGGTTTTCGCCCGAGATAACACTGCAAGAGCACAGAAAAATACTTTGTAGTGGTTCGGGGTCGAATCCACAAAGACCAAAGGTAGCACGAAGAATTTCATATCAAACGCGGGATAAAGCGAAAAGGATATTTTGGAAAAGGATGCAGTAAATCGAAAATTAAGAAGCAAAGTAAGCAGGCAAATAACAACGAGTTGTAAATCAATCAAAGAAGAGCTAGGCATTCGGTATTCTCAGGGAAACATTTCATTGTTGATTCGAATTGTTGATTAGGGAACAAGTTTTAAACCGTCTTAAACTCAAACACTAATATAGAATTGATCTACTTCCATAGTATCAATTCTCTATGTATTAGAAACTTCGAGACTAACTTTCGTTGACCCTTGGATTCTAATCATGCATTCTAAACAGGTTTGATAAGTTCACAATTCACTTAAACATCAACTTCCATTGGCTTAAGATAAATTGCTCATTTAGGTTCATTCAAGCATTTAATCAAACACTTTCCAGGCGTTAAACAATCTAAGATCAGAAACTAAGTGATCAAATTAATTTCAGCATTAAGAACAATCCTAGATGAAGATCCAATTGATTAAATCCCTAATCAAACAATTCTATGTCAACAATTCATGTAATTCTTATGTGAGAACCCTAAACCCAACAAACGAACTAATCACTCATGATCATAGAAAAAACACAAATCAAATCAGAGAGAGACATGATTGTATTGATTAAAAATAGGAGTAAAGGTTCACAACTCTTCTCAGAGTCGAAATACGAAAGATACTTCTTCTCCCAAAGGTTACAAATCTCTCTCTTGCTCTCAAAACTCAGAAAACAGCATAATCCAACTAAAAACACGAGTCAAGGTTTATGTTATGAAATTCGATTCTCGATAAGTTCGGTTTGGTTCTTCAAAATTGGTCTGCGAAAATCGAGACAGGGATCGATCGATCCTGGACAAGGATCGATCGATCCCTGTCCTTTTGTCAGGACATTTCTTCTCTTCACAAACACTTCCTTCGAGCTTGAGATCAGTCCAAAATACGATCTGTCTGCACATTCAAGCTCGATACTTGTAAAAACACTAAAGAACACAAATCCGCTCCAAAGAGAGCCAAATACATACTAAAAACCATATTTCTCGACTGAAAACCGAACTAAAAACCTATAAAATGCTAACACATCATGAACGATGTGGGAACCGAAATTCTCACTGTCAATGTTATGTGGTTCACAGACTC
>OVAN01002510.1:0-33136 GCA_900406275.1 Anastatica hierochuntica
TTTTTGAAAAACAGACAATATAAAGGTGTATTTTTGTAAGTCTCCCTAATAATATAGAGATTTTTAATATATTTTAAACACTATGTTATACGATTTAAATTTTTCAAAATATAGTATTAATATATTTTCATGTGTTCTTTTCTTATGATTTTATAACAATTAATTAATAAAGATAGTTAAAAAACAAGGTTTATGGTTTCATTTTTTTGAAAATATAATTTATAATATATGAAGAGCATGCAAAATTATATTTGCACTTTTAATACACACACAATTACTTAAATCAAATGTGATATAATATAATTAGAAATCAAAATATGATAATATCAAAATAAATCACATTCAAAAAAAATTAACAATAACTTGTTACTTGTGTTAATATGTAAAAATTGAAATTAAAACGTAATAATAAAAATATTGTAGTAATACACAATTAAATTAGAACAAAATAATACTTTTATATATTCGGTTACTATATAAACTTAAAATATATTAGTTTTCATAAATAAAAACCGAAAATACAATAAACGAAATAAAAATATATCTTAAAACATATTCAAAATAATTTACATTTCCATATATTTTTAAAAAATTATGTTATGAATTATCTTTTTACTTATTCTCACTCTGCAATATATTTATAATTTATTAACTTCCATATTTAATTAGTGAATCGAATTATGGTCATAGTGGATGCTTCTCATTGTCGAACTTCCATATGTAAAGAAAATTTATTAATATATTTAATATTTTTTAATAGTAATATTCCAAATGATAGTCAAGTTGAGATAAATATCCCTACGGATCCCTATATATTAATTGAAAATACAGTTTAGCAAAAAATTTTAAATTTTTGAGTAATTGCTAACCAAGCAGCTGCACCATTTTTATGTCTTTATTGAATATATTGAAAAAAAAATAAACTCACATTAATAGGATTATACATGAAAAATATATTTTACATTGATAAGTAAATACAAAATATCAAACTCTAGTTAAATTCTTTGTATAATATTTTCATTTAAGGTGGACATTCGGGTATCCGTTCAGGTTTGGTTCGGATAAATCTAAATGAATCTAAAAAACCTCAAAATTTCAAAACTTTCGGATAATCCAGATATTTCGCGTATTTTAATAACTAGTATATTTAAGTATATATAATTATAATTTAGATATTTTGTGTACTCGAAATATTTCGGTTTAGACCGAGAACATTTTCGGTTTTTCTGGTATTGAATTTTTGCATTTGTATGTATATTTTATCGGTTTTACTTCGAATTCGATACTATTTGTGGGATCGGATTAGTTTTGGTTCTCCGACTCCAGATATTTTAACCATACCTACTTACATCCGCGAATTCACGAACAGTCACCTAATATAATATTAACTGTTGGAAAATTTTTTCCCGAATGAATAGAATTTAATTTTCTTATAATGCTCAACTATATCATTATTTATCTTTTACAAACTCTATTTCTCAATATGTTTTCTATTGTTTAACACACGCAAGAAACATATGTTTATTTCAAACATGTGCATGACTAATAATTAGAAAAACATAAATGTAACTAGGATGTAGAGTAAGATTTTATATAAACTAGACCAATACCCGTATATAAGCGCGGGTATGTTTATATATATTTTATAATAAGTTTATATTTATAAATTTTTATCGAAAATATTTTTGATTTAATTTTCTGTTTCTTAAGATTTTTTTTTTAACATACGCAAGAAAAATATGTTTATTTCAAACATGCGCAGGACTATTAATTTTTTAAAAAAACATAAACAGAATTAGGATGTTAAGTATGATTTTATATAAACTAGATCAATGCTCGTATATATGTGCGGATATGCTTATACATCTTTTATAGTAAGTTTATATTGTTTTTATAAGTATTTATTCAAAATATTTTTGATTTAATTTTTAAGAAAGAATAGTTTATGTGCTTGCAATTTAAAAAGTTTAATATAATCTCAATATTAGTTCAATAAGTATGATAGTTATGTAAATATATTAAGAAAGGTTTTAGTAACTTGAAATCAAGATAAAGTCACGATAAATTATACTTTACAAAATAAAAATATATGTCTAACTCGAATTCTTTCATTTTTTGTCCCTCATATATGAAGGATATATATGTAGTATGTAATATGATTTTGTTGAGAAAACATTTATCACCAAAAAAATTTTAGATTTAGGGAGGATATTTGAGTTATGGTTCTGAAAGTGATATGTGATACTATTATTAGCTATCACGGTAATGATGTTTGTTACACTATCATGTTTTAGTTGTACTTTTTTGTTTAACCGCTTTATCAAATCATTGGTTTGATTGATAGTTATTCATGTGATGTAATTCTTACCACTATCATAAGGTTACCAATCAGTGCAATCATCTCGTATTCTCTATTTCCTTTACTAATGGTTTTTGTATTTTACTATTTTGTAGCAAAATTTAAATATTAACCATAATGGATTAAGTGTTATTTGCTCCACAATATCAATCCTACCTTAAACCATGAGCAGTCGTCCACAATATCAGCTCCACCTTAAATCATGAGCAATTGACTTTGGCTTTAGCTCTTGCCAATATTAACTACAATGGATTTTATATGCTAAAATTGCATATCAAGCTTCTACGTGATATTCAAACTCTAATATAGCCTTCTTAAAACGACAACCGATAATCTTTATTATAAAAAATAGTTACAATTAACCTCAGTTCCATATTGAATTCATCTTAGCCCGGACTGAATGAACTATTTGTCACTTTCATTTTCAATTCAAACAAAAAATAACGACCTTTGTTTTTACAAAGAAAAAATATATTGTGGATACAAATAATCGAATAGTAAAATGTGTACTAATGATAATTACAATCACACTTTTATTAACTTATCATTAAACACTTAGTTATTTATGATTAAACCAAAACTTCAAAAATAGAATTTCAAAAGTTTGCTTAATAAATACTATGGACACTTGTCTGTTTTGAATGTGATGAAGTGGCTCGTCATGAAGAGAGTTGGCCACAAATATTTTGTATGATTTATAAACTTTGGGGTTTTAAAGAAATTCTTATTTTAACATACTAATTAATTTCATTTTGTCCCTGTTTTTCTACGCTTATGGAGATTTCGCAGTTGCTGGTCTACATCTATCAGTCCTTTCTCGACAAAGGTCATAGTGTTTAGATCTAAAGAGGTACATGCAAGCTCAGATGGCGAATTTGGAATTTCTGTTTCATTCCTATGTCTTTGTCCCCATCTCTCCTGGTTGTTGTCTCTGGTGGCTGAGACCGGTGTTTATCTCTCTTCACATCGGCGGCGAGAGAATCGCAACCTCTCGAATGTCTCCCTTCCGACATGTCTCTTATTCCAGCGAGTTAAATTTTCTCAAGTTCAAATCTGAAGATCCTTTTTCTACGCGGCTTCATCTTAAGCGATAGTGTTGTCAGGCAAAAAGATACAACGATTCTTGTATTTTGGAACACATCAGCTTACACTCAACTCCTTTTTTTCACTATCGCATCCATGGAAGGCTTTAAGGCCATCAATTTGAATTTTCCTGACTCCTCTGTCTCTCAAACCCTTACCACTAGTATGGTTCAATGGTGTTTTATCAGAAAAAAATCCAAATTATTCCTCAAGTCGTAGTTGTTGTGCGCATATTGAGCTCTATGCAGGTGTATTCTGATGAGCATAACCACTACATTTGGTCTAATATAACCTTTCGAATTTGGCACGGTTCTGTAGGAGGTGAAAAAACCTTTTGGGCTTTATGTTTGGTTGACTCGTTGGTTTCATCTGAAACTCTATCCTCGACACCCACAATGAACCACCAACCAACTTCAGATGCTTCAATCTCTACAAGACTAGAAGATCATTTGGATTTGTCTTGGCAAAATTCGGAGGTGTGGTGTGTTTGTCAATGTTACAAGTAAAAGATGTGCCTCTCTCCACCGAAATTTTTTAGAAAATTTGACGGTTCTCGGTGCTTTCAAAACTCTGGTGGATTGGTTTCGCCATGATGAATTTTCAATCTCCCATGTTTAATTCCTCCTTTATGGATGCTTATGTCGATAAATTAATTTCCGTTATCGTAATCTATTCAAGGGTAATTTACAAAAGTTTCAAAGGCCATAGTTGACATTTTTCCGCCGACTATTGTTTGTCCAAAAGCCATAGATGCTATTCTCTAGTCGGTCATAGATGTCATTTTCTCATCGATGATCTTCACGATGTGTTGATATGTCGAACCGACAAGTGGTTTCCCGAAGGCCATAAATGCCATCTTCTAAACGGGAATGTTAATGGGATAATGACCCCCGATTGGAGTGTACCTCTGCTAGTTATGAGGAGTTCTTTGTATTGAAATCTGGGATAATCTTTATTTCTTCCATGATTGAGTGTATTCTCAAGACAAGACTTTCAAATTTATTGATATCTACTATTTCAGTCAGCTTCATGAATAAAAATGTTGTTCTACTCTTTCGTCTATATGTTCAAATCTCTGGAGCTTTCAAGATAAAAAAAAAATAGAAGGATGCTCTCTTTCCAAATCTCTCGTGTTTCTGAGAATTTTTCCCTCATCCTTGATATCATTTCGTGCTTGACTTTATCTTGGAATCTTACTAAGTCTAGCAAAGATATTGATATTCGAATGTTTTGGATCGCGAGAGTTCTCTCTCGTCTTATTTGTGACTACCCTTTTCAGGGACATAGTGTTTCGGCACTTTCGATGCAAGCATGAAGTTTCAAAACCACATAGACCTTCATGTCTCATTCGTGGCATTGGTGTGCTTATTGGTTGGCAAGGAGCTTTCGACTATTTTCCTAGAATATTAATGGAGTATTTGACGGTCTACCGTTATCTTTCTCGAAGAAAGTATTTTTATTTCCTGTGCTTATTGTCGTATTTGTAATTCAATAGCACGTTTTGTAACTATCACCCTTGTAAAACCGGCAAGTCTTTTTAGTTTCTCCCTAGTAGAGATTCTCGTACCGTTTGCTTAATGAAAAAGGTTTCAGTGAAAAAAAAAATATGACTATGATAAAATTTTCTCAAAATATATACTAAATTTAGAAACATATGTTCAAATCTGAAATAAATAGGTTTGATATTTTACCCTTTTAAGAAAAATAAGAATCAAAATACCAAGTATAAGAAATGATCAAACTTATTTTCAAATACTTACTCCTTTTATATATAAATACTATATAATACTCCAATATTTACTTTTCATATATGTAAATCACTTTTATTAAAATGGAGTCTCTCTCTCTCTCTCTCTCTCTCTCTCTCTCTCTCTCTCTCCCTCCCTCCCNTCTCTCTCTCTCTCTCTCTCTTCCTAAAATCCTTGTACACCAAAGAAACATCAAGAACAGTAAAAGTTATATTTTTCTGTCCAAAAAAAGATGCCTTTAAGCAACAATGTAATCGGTTGCATAAACTTCATCTCCGTCCTCCTCTCAATTCCGGTCATCGGCGCCGGAATATGGCTAGCCACCGGAACCGTAAACTCCTGCGTCAAGCTCCTTCAATGGCCAGTAATAATCCTTGGAATCTTGATCCTCCTAGTAGGTCTCGCTGGTTTCATTGGAGGGTTTTGGAGAATCACTTGGCTTCTTGTTATTTACTTGATCGCCATGCTTGTTCTCATTGTACTTTTAGCTGTTCTTGTCGGATTTATCTACATGGTTACTATTAGAGGCTCTGGTCATCCAGAACCAAGTAGAGCTTACCTTGAGTATAGTCTTCAAGATTTCTCTGGCTGGTTACGTCGACGAGTTCAGAGATCTTATAAATGGGATCGGATTCGTACTTGTTTGAGTACTACTACTATTTGCTCTGAACTTAACCAGAGATTCACTTTGGCTCTAGATTTCTTCAATGCTCATCTTAGTCCCATTCAAGTAAGTATCTTTTTACCCGTTTAATTCAAACTTTTTTTTGTGGAACTCAAAATTTTTGTTCTATGTTATGAAACTAGAAAAGTTTATTTTCTGTCATGGGTTATGACTTTATGTTATGTTTCTTGATCTTTCAAGTTTATTTGGTTATTCTTTGTTTTTGCTTCAATCCATGTATTTGGGTTTTAAAATGAAAAATATTGGCTTTTTCTTTTGTTTTTTTTCTTTGTCTTTATAGTTAGTTAGAGCATCTCCAATGGAGTTTCTAAGAGAGTCTCTAATGAATAAAAAAATATAAAAGAAGAGAGAGAATTGGTTGAGTCTCTAAAATTAGAGATTTGAGTCTCTAAAATCTCTAAAATTAGAGATTTTGAGAGACTCAAGTCTCTAATTTTAGAAACTCCACTCACACATATCCTCATACTAGTGGTTAATATATTTTTAATAATTAAAACTTAATTATATAACTAAATAATATTAAATTAATTATTATTATATTAGGTTTAGATACTCACATGAGTATCTCCCATTNATCACATGAGTATCTCCCATTAAAAGTGGTCTTAATGTTTTTGAACTCGTATGCTTTTTTTTGTCTGTGTGAACTCGTTAATCGAGGAAATTTTAGGTGTAAACAGAATTTTTAAAAAGTAGGGGAGTGAAAATCGACTCATTAAAAAGAAAGCGGTCAGTAATAAAAATAGTAAAGAGAAGGAGAGCATCTCCAACCCATTGTTATTTTTGACTCTATATGCTATAATAGAATCATATTTGCTCCAACCCTTCTCTATTTCTTCCTCTAAAATAGAGATTGCTATTTTTTCCTCTATATTTAGAAAATAAAATAGCATTCATCTATAATAGAGTCATATTTTTTATTTATACATTGGTCCTTTCACTTTTTATTATTATAATTAAAATACATATTTATGAAAAATAATAACATTTTTACATATAAAACACAACTTTTTTGTTTACATAATAATTTTTAATTTTTTACAATTAGAAATAAAATAAATAAACAATATGATTATTTTATTTTAAAGTCTAACTTTTTATTTAACAAATGATATTTTAATTTTATATTTAAAACTAAAATGATTAATAATTATTTAAAGTTTCACATAGATTTTACATATTGATAATATATTTAAGTTGAACTTAAATATTAATTATTATTTTTATTATAATGTTTTTATAATAATGTATTTAGTTTAAATAATATTACAACTTTATGAAATTTTTTTAAAAGTTATAATAAGTGGATGACTTTTCAACATTTATAAGTATAGAGTGTTAATTGTAAAATTAAAAAAAGAATATTTGAAGAATATTCTTTTTAGAGGAAAAAATAGGGAAATACATTGGAGCAAAACTCATCTCCTCTATTATAGAAGAAAAAATAGAGGAATATATTGGAGATGGTCTAAGACTATAGTTGTCAAAAACTTACAGAAATGGATTGGAAACGTATATCCTCTTGATACGAAGTAAAAGTCCACAATGTATACTTAAAAGAATCTAATTTATTTAGCAAGATATACAATCTAACTTAAATATATCCATATTATTTAAGTAATAATAAAATAATTAAACCATTCGAATAAAATTTTTAAAAATAAATTTATAAAATTTATAAAAATTTAATACATAAAAACATTGAAACTAAAAGAAAAATCGCGTTGTAGTGGAGATCAAACTCTAGTTTTAGTTAAAATATCAGATTTATGTTTAGATATTATTGATTTTATTCAGAAGAAGTGTATTTTTCTTATTCTGGTTCCCCTCCTTCCTAGCTTGTAGTTAATTAGTTTGCTAATTTCATAAACAAAGAAAATTAGGGTGTAATGTAACAACTAATCAAAAAGTACAGTGGGGGAAATGAGTGGCCCGTAAAAGAAAAGGTTGGTGAGGTAGTAAATTATAAATAAAAATTATTCTTAGCTTAAAAAGCTCTTGTCTGAACACAAAGACCGAGGTAAAGTTTTAAAAAGTTTTGATAAAAGAAAAATATAAAACTCCCCAACATTTTTAGATTCTTCCACTATGTGCACTTAATAAGGCACGCGTGACAACTTTTTGTTACCCATATTTATCTTCTTTTCAAAATCTAACCCCGTTACTTTATTTTCCAGTCTGGTTGCTGCAAGCCTCCAACAAAATGTGGCTTCACGTTTGTGAACCCTACTTACTGGATAAGTCCCATAGATATGTCTGCAGATATGGATTGTCTTCAGTGGAGTAACGATCAAAACACTTTGTGTTACAGTTGTGACTCTTGTAAAGCCGGTTTGCTAGCAAATCTTAAGGTAGATTGGTTGAAAGCTGATATATTTCTTCTGTTGGCGCTAATCGGATTGATAATCGTTTATATTATCGGTTGTTGCGCCTTCCGAAATGCAAAAACTGAGGATATTTTCAGAGAGTACAAGCAGGGTTATACATGATCCAGATGAAAAGTTTGATGGTAACACTTGGGATAGCTTTAAAGTTACTGGGTTCTTGTATTTTCATTTATTTACCTGTTGGCCCCTGTAGTCTTTTTTTTTAATGTGCACTACCTGAATTATTGCTGTAACTTAATGTTTTGTATATCTCATGGTATGGGGTTTGTGAAACTTTGCCTATTTAACTATTAGAGAAAATGGCCAATTCGAGCCCGAAATTTAGACAAGTTTGAGAATTCATCCAAAACAGGTCCGACTTTAAACATAAGTTAGTAAATCACCCATAATGGTCATCGATACTTTGAAAAATTTATAGGACCACAAATATTTTTTTCTTATGATAATGTTATATATGTAAGCCACCAAATATCATTTTATTAAAGAATTTTATCTAGAAATGTTGAATATATTTTTAAACGTATATGCAATTATTTGAAATTTTAAATAGTATACTTATAAAATGATTAGTAATATATATTTTTTCGATTAGGACCACTACTTTCGTTAGACCAGCCTTGATCCAAAATATTATTTTCTAGCAATGTAATCGAGGAAGGTTCAAGTGATGGATCCAATTTCTTCTTCACATTACTCATCAGAGTTCTCGGATTAGCCAACTAAATGATGCAACATGACATCCTCTGTTCGACATATGATTTAGAGCTCCTATTCATTATGGAATTTTCTTTTATTGGCTTTGTGTTTTCCTTTTTCTTTAGGTGTTTTTTTAGATTAGGAGTTCTAGTTAGCTTTCAAAGGCTCTATAAATGGAGACCTCACCACATGTGTATAATCACCTTACTATTGATAAATAAAAAGTCTTTACAAAAACCTCTCGAACTCTAATCTAGGTATTCTTTAGAGCTTAATAGCTTCGTATTAGCTTAGTTTACGTGCACTTTTAGACCAACGTCAATGCATATTTCTGTTCCCCCCATTTAGTATTAGATACCTGACAAACTTCGAATTAGATTAGTTTTTGAGATCTTGCTTTTCCAATGGCACCGCGACCAAAAAAACAAGCTGAAAAGCAACTAGAAAACAATTCGAAGGAACGAACTTTCAAGAGTTTTTCGAAGAGCTTTAGGAAACCTTGAGACAAACACTACTTGAAACCATTCTACATAGTGTTCAACAAGAATCCAGTTGGGCATTCAAGCAGCATTAGCAACTAACCCACTCGCACGTCCACACAATCAACATAAATCGAACCCACTCGTACCTCCACGAAATATTCATGTCGAGGACAATATTCACCCGCTCAGGGAAGTGAAACTTCAAATCCGTGCTGACGAGGAACATAACAATTGAAACCAACGACCGCATGTCCTTTGAAATACCTGAGTTTTACGCAGTGTCGTTCCTAACTTAACAGGGGCTTGAAGGGAGTTTAAAAATAAGAGGCTCTTTAATATTTTTAAAAATAAATAAAAATAATTTTAATATTAAATAAAAATATTAGTTTTAAAAGATGAAGAAACCATTTTTCTTTCTTCTTTTTAGATAATCTCTCACAACACTCTCATAATATAAGTTTCTATCTTTTTATAAATATGATAGCTAGACAATTTAATCTTTCTTGTGACATAGTTGATCAGAGGTAAGACTTTTATTAATTTCAACTTTGAAAAGTTTCTTTCAGCAAAGGCAAACTGTATGATTTGTCGGGCAACTCTGATTCTTCGACAAAAAATCTTTTTCTTCATTCAGAATTCTACTACGCATATAATGAGAACGAGATTTCCCATCTTCAAACCGTCTAACAAGTCCTCTCATGATCGGATCCCACTTAACCACCATGTTTATAAAGCTTACGAAGTTTCCATTACCATCTATTCTTAGCTTTTCATTGTTTTCACGAAATGTGAAATTTTGTTTGGCGAAAATCTACCAGCGAAAATATTCTACGCATCACATCTTTTCAATGATTCCTCTCTCTATTGAGTTCGTGTTGCACATGCCTATCAATCATTTGATTTTTCTTAGTCTCACTTCAAATTCCATCCACTGTCTCTTGCATTTAATATGTTCATGACTAGTCTCATGCTTCTATATCTATCAAGAACATTTTTCCAATCCAAGTGACTCGAATTTTTGTCATGGCTAAACAATTACCAAAAAAAAGCAAAAGATTTTGTCTAATATTTTTGAATAAATTAATCAACGCATGTGTTGCTTTTCTCCATTACTCAAAGCTCTTAGAATGAAAGAAATGTCGACCAGTAGTCTTTTCTTTAGGAAAAAAAAAATTTTAGGTTGTCTTACAGTAAGGATTTTTTCAACCATAATAGCTCTTAACCCAACCTCAACTTTTGCCAATTTCGAGGATCATAAATATCAACAAGTCGATGTTCTTTAACTGCAACACTTTCCTTATTTATACTCATATTCTCCTGCTCATCAACATCTCATCTTGTTTACCAATATTTGTATTCTTGTCTCTGATAAAATTTCATCTCCTTCTCTGTTAATATTCTCATCATCTTGCTTATTCTTTTCATTCTCTATTCGGTCACCAAACTCATCGTTAGCTCTAACAAATTAATGAAAATTCAACATCGCAAACTTTTACCTCTGCCAATCAACATTGGTGATTCGTGAAAATCTACTGAAAGAACAAATGGAGTGAAGGATGATGCTCAAACGGCTGCTCGGGGGAATCCATATTCTTCAGTCGAGAAAATCGCAAAGCCTCTAACCTTCATCGCAGATCCCCATATTCTCCACCTTCAGTCATGGACTATTAGATCGACTCCGACCAGGCAGCAGGGAACCACAAGTAAGTCTCACCAACTAATCCTTGCATCTCAATTTCTAGATGGAGACCCAAGTAACCCCGTCTCCTCCATCTTGGTCAACATAGCCAATCCCCTGAAGACGTCAACTGTCTATGACCATACTCCCCTAAATGGTGCTTGAGCTAACCTGTTAGTTACAACAGAAACCCCAAATGTCTTAGCCATGAAGAAAATGATGTCGTCTCCAGCATCGAACCAAGGTAATAACTCCCAAGAGGCCATCTCTCTCAGCTGGAAATAAAGCACGTGGAAAGACGCACCATCTGTAACTTGGCCAGCCTTTATCTTTGAGTACGGAAGCTATTGAAGCAGCTTCTCAACCATCAGGTATGAAGGCATCGGGTTTATTGTTTACAAATAATGAGGCACAGAAGCAACGTTTCCCTTGGTTTTCTATGATGAGTCCAAAAATATAAAATCTACACAAGACCGCCAACCCTATGTACATGGATGATGGAACCTCCAAGGTACTTATACCTTACCAAATTCTTCTTCGTGGGCCGAAAAACCAAAAGGAATGTGTTAGGAAAATTTTCACCATGCTCTATCCCATCGGGAGGTTTAGGTTATGTAGTTGTAAACAAATTGTGGATTAGAAAGTGCAACATCTTTTCTAGGAAATTGGGTGAATAATCAAATCTATTATGAATTATGGTTGCACCTACTAGGAAATGGATTATATCTCGAGGAGTATGGCATGCAGAAAAATTTCTTTTTTTATGGCTCCATGGTCACATTCTGCCTCTCTTGAGCTACCCGCCATCACAACATTTCCTATCTAGGTTACCTTAAAAGAGATTTCATGCAATCTATACTAAAATTCCAAGAGTTGAACTAATTGCTTCTAGACTGAAAGAGCCTATGATTTCTGACAAAACAAGACTTGATCCTACAATAATGGGAGAGGCAAAGGTTCTGGACGAATTAGAGTTGAATAAAGCTTTCCCCTAGAAATTTTTGGTTGAAGATAAGAGCGGAGACATCTCTATGGTAAACGTAGAATATACATGGAGTCCTGGAAAGTGCAGCAATTGTTTTCAATGAGGACATAAGTCATCTCGTGCTTGAAACCTAAAAGGCAAGGCCAATATGAGATTCCCCTCTCTGTCCCATATTTGAGGGATCAAACAACCACTTGGGTGGGGGCTTTAAATGCTTCAGAAAATGCAGAGTGTTGTTCATTCCCCTAACCACAGCTACTTCGTCACATGTCATGGAAATGAATTCAGCCTCAAGCAAGGTAGCAAATTCACTTCCAAAAGGATGGGCTCAAGTATCCGGAGTGTTCACCAGTCTTCAGTAATGTTGTTTTAATTCTTACAGAAAATGCTCCCCAACTCATGCCTCCACTATTTTTTTCCTACTTCAAATCCATCTAGCGCTAGTACTCACAATACTATTTTCTCTGAATTTTCGAGGGGAGCACACTACAAAGACACAACTCAAGCAAGAACTGTAGTCCCAGCTGCAACTACTGAGGTTAACCCTTTTGCTGATGAAGTATTACAGCCAGCTATCCCCAATGGAAAGTATTCAGATTTGGAGAAAAGGCTTCAGTCTGAAATCACTTGTATTTGTCTTGAATATTGCAATAGGACACTCTCAGACGACCAGAGCCAAGACAAAGATCAATGTGCTCTTGAAGGCAAGAATGATAATGATATAGAATATGAATGTGGTTTTGTAGAAAGGAACACATTTGTTGTGTTGGATGAAAGGGAATTGGATGATGCTGGTGCATCAAAAGAAACTTATGTAGACTTAACGGTCTCATCTCACAAGATTCTAAGGGAGAGACCAATTAAACCTACGCCTAAGGTCTAGGAACAACAATGTACTGTTGTAAGTAGGGCGGCTGTCGAGAAAGTGTCACGACAATCAACCAAAAAAACACCAAAATCTATTACTGTTCTTGATTTTCAAAATTACCATCACTGCTGAGTACTATTTATGCTCTCACTTTTTACGTTTCTCTGTCTCATATCTCTATCTTCATACCTTTTTATATCCCACTTACAAAAATGTATAACCATAGTGGTTTTTTTTTATCACCATATAACCATAGTGGTTATAGGCTTGTAATAGTTTAGTTTGCAGTTTAAATTTTTGAATACCTTTAGCGAAAAAACTTTTTCAAAAAGGATTATTTTTACATTTCTTTAAATGTTTATATATATATATATATAAATATACACACTTATTTATTAAGAGGATCATATTAAAAAGCGAGGCACATGGAATTCTTAAAAAAATTTCCAATACTAATTAGGATGAATTAATAAGCGATCAACTTTAAAACCGTCTTGAACTCGAATCACTATGATAAAATTACATTGTTTTGCTGAAAATACAATAAAAGAGAAAAAAATACTTTTAAATTCAATTACATCAAAATATATTAAAAAACACAATTCAATACCACCCCCTTAATCTGTTTTAGTTGCGCTAACTCCCTATGTTATAGAATCCTAAATACTAATTTCTGTTGAATTTCATATTCTTACTATGCATTCAAATCATGTTTGATAAGTTCACAAAATGCAGTAACATCAATTTCCATTATTTAAAGACATTTTGCTCATCTAACATTCTTTCAAGCAATTAATCAAATACTTCCAGTGCGTTAAACAACCTAACAACAGAAGCTAGGTGATCAATATCCGATTCTAGCATTAAGAACAATGATAAATGAGGATCCATAAGATAAATTCCTAATCTAAAAATCCTAAATCAACAAATCATGAAATCTTAACGAAAACGCTAAATCCAACTATTGCATTACTCACTCATGTCAATCAAATAATCACAAGATGATTTCACGAAAACATAACTGTAAATGAATAAAAGTAAAGGCGAGAGTTCAAAATTCTTCTCCAAACGAACTATAAGGTAGGACATCTCCCTAGAGTTACAAAAGCTCAAAAGTTGCTCTAGAAAATAGAGAATAGTATAAACGAAACAAAAACACGAGTCTGATTTGTTTAAATATGTATTCAGGTCTAAAATGAGTTTTTTTTTTCGCGCTCAGATCTGATTTTAAAAATTGGTATGTGATACCCCTCAATCAGTCAACCCATGTGATGTGGATCGATCGAGAGGTTCCGTACTGCCAAAAATGCATCATCTAAAATTTTCCATTGATCGATAGATCAATAGAGTAAGAATCGATCGATCCTTTCTAATTCCTCATTCTCATTTGATCGTAATGCTCTTTAAGCTATAAAATTTTGTCTATTTGTGTCTTTTTCCATGAGTTGAACCGATATGTAAAAATACTAAAGAAGACTAAGAGACCTCGAAAAGACCGGAATACATAGTAAAACAAACCAATCTCGACTAAAAACTCAAGTAAAAACTCTTAAAAATGTAATACATCAGTGGCTATGGTTATGGATCTACCTTGTGCATTGATAAAGTTTGGTTGAATTTTCACCTCTTATGAATGTTTCTATATATTCTTGGACGAATTTTCGCAATACGATGTGAAAAGAGTGACTATTTATTTGATAATGTTGCATTCATGATTTGAATGATACTTCACTTTAGCTGATCATTTTTTGTGTTTAGTATTACTAAGCATGTTAAAATCTTGTGGTAGTGTACTCTTGTCCCAAACGAAGATGAGGAAGCTCTGTTTGTGGAGTTATCTAGGTGCCTTTTATCCTTTCTCCACGGTTCCATCATCTCATTTGGTATACAGTTTCATGTCCACTCATCCAAATGAATTTTATGGTTTGTCCAAAAAGTTCCCCTTTCCCATTTATTTTAGAGTTTAAGGTTCATTCATCCAAGTTCAACTATTGACATTGTTCCGTTTCATTGACTTTCTTTGATATGAAATACAACAGATTAAAAGTAATAACGCTAATGATGAAGACAATATTATGCTTCACGAGGATTTTTTGTGTCTGAAATTAATACAGCCAACACTTTAAGTAAGCCTTTGATGATTCATTCACTCACACGCTTTTGTGTTGAAGTTTGATAGATGTATTGAAATATAGTTCATGGTCAAGAAAGGTCGCCCTCTAACTCCTCATGCATAATTTTGCCACCTTAGCATAACCACAACTTTTGTAAGAGAAAAATATTGTTTTTTACAATTTTTAATCGTCTGAATTATTACTACTGCTATTACAAATTTTGAGAAACAACTACAAAGACAATACTTAATCGAAAAAATATTTTCGTTCCATCTGCTGGCATGATGGACGGTCCTCGTTTGCACCATGCTGAAAATTACTTATAAGTCTGTCTCCATTAATCTGCAATAAACTGTGCATCTTCGGGGAATCGATCCCTTGACCTCCTGGTGTAAAAGTATTAATTAACTCTTGATCAGCCACTGGGCTAAGGGGGCTTCCACTTTCGTTGACAATTTATATCAAATTTTTTGTTTGTTTTCCCTTTAGTATTATTTTTACGGTTTAATTAACATTTACTAGTGTCACTTGAGTTTAGTTTTTTTCACTATTCAAATTTCTTTGTTACCGAACAAAAGAATGTCTATAACAATATGTGTATGTATATATATATATATATTCAAAGAAGTTGTTTTGTACAAATATTAAGAGATTATATATTATGTTATTGTGTATAAATTCCATCCACCAATTATATGTATGTACATAACATTCCCATTTTTTCTCACTATTTCAAGGGGAAAATTGTCCAACAACAATAAAGACTACGACAATTCATAAGAGAATTCTCAATAATGACATCTGGTGCAAGATCATTTCCATTTTGTCACATATTGATTTGTGATCCAACTTAAATATAAAATTGAATGAAGAAGGGTTAAAAGAAGATGAAAGTTAATGTAGAAGTTTAGAGAAGTCTGGTCAGTTATACAATTGGAAAATGTGCAAAAGTCGAAATTTTTTAGAAGTCTAATGAAGTTTGCAAAAGGTCTTTATTGATATGATAAGTTTTGAAGCAAGTTTGGGAATAAGTGAAGCTTCTCATCACCACAAAAGTTTGTCACCAGAGCCATAGATATAATACATTGTTCCATCATTTTCTTCAATAGCCAAACCAAGAGACTTGGCTCTCAGTGACTCCTGAGAAGAAAGAGAGAGCTATTCTCTGTTATTTCTTGTTTTTAGCCGAGTGTGAGAGAACTGTTGTTAACCAAACAGAGATGTAACACTCTAAGATGTTGTTTATCAATGGAGAGGGCAAGACACCTGATTTCTCTCCTCTAAGATGTTGTTTTTCTTACACCGAGAGGTGGACTCAAGGACAACAAAAGCCTTTGTGTGTTCTTACTTTATGCATTGGTTAAATCATGTATGATTTTGATAAATGATGATAAAAGAGTTAAAGAGTATCATGATGCCGTAACATGGCATTTCATACAATAATTCCTAAGTACTATTTACCACAAAATAAAATTAATAATACCTTTTTGTTTTAATGACATAACATCACGGCATATATAACCGTCAGTGAACTTGAAGAACTTCGGCTTTGATTGTGATAATTGCTCTTTAACCTCGTACAATCCTTCTTTGACTTCTCCTTATCTGTCACCACCAGGTAGTGAAGCTTGCTTCCGTATTTGTCCAATATACGACTAAAAGACTTTCGTTCGCCATATGTGAATCGAGATAAAAGAAACAAGAAAATACTCTTTTTCAAACTTAGTAGTTTAGAGAAAACGACGAAAAAGGGAATGAAATTAAACAAAGAGGGGGACCTGGAGAAATCACAACAAAACATCTAATACATGACTTTGTGGTTCGATTGTTTACTTTAATAAATTTGGTTATCTTTCCTTGGTTTATGTGAACCCGTTTAGGAGCACAATTACGTTAGATGTAGTTTCTTTCCAATCGAGGATAATTATCAGTTAGACAAAAATATTATCTTCTTGTCAATCTCTCTTCCTCAAACCTCATCTCTCTCAATTCTCTCCATTGTTATTGGGTGTCAGGATCTTCGAGGAGAGCTTTCCTTATCTTTGTAGTTCACCTTCTAGTTTGATTCACCCATGATTTTTGGGTTCACGTTGAACTCCTAGCTCGGGAGTACATTGTTACTGGTTTTACTGTTACAACATTTAAACCTGTCAGTATTCCAACCAACTAAGACACGAGATAAAGAAAATCTGATGAATTAGATTGGAAGCCATTAAAAGAACGAGTGTACAAAGATAACAGTTCAAAGTAAAAATTAAAATTTAAAAAAACCTAAAAACAAAACAAAATTATTTCATGATGTAATTTTTATATTAGAATTTTAACATCTTATTGTATAAAGTTGAACGCGTTCGACATGAACGCGACACGTGAGCAAAATTGTAACTCACTTTATTTCGACACATGCCATTGTTAGTTTGGATCATGACATGTGTCCATTTATAAATAGAAATTAATATATATTTTTCTCTTATTGATTATTTACTTCTTAAAGAAGATAAACAAAAATGGAAAAATAGTTTATGTTAAAATGGTAACTATCTAGCTAAAAAGACAAATAAAAAGAAAATAGTAGAATCATAAAATAAAATTTATAAAATACACATAAAATATGTAATATATATCATTAGAAAAGTAATAACCTAATACAAGTTTTCATAACAGTTTTATCTTATTATATAAAGGGGAACATGTTCGACGTGAACTTGACACGTCGTCAAATTATAACTCACGAGATTTCGACACGTGTCACTAATTGATCGGATTATTAACATGTGTCAAGTATTTAAAATTTCCAATTTTTCGTAAGCAAATTTTCGATTTTACATAAGTAAGTAAATTTTCTATTTCCATTAAACATTGAAAGTTGAATATTAAATATTTTATTTTTATTAAACATTCAATATTAGTTTTTATTTACAGAAAATTGATAAAAATATAATATTTAATTAAGAACGTTGTTTCACGAGATATTAAAAATCTTAAATTAATTTGGATGATATTGGTTGTAGTTCATAACTTTTCAATAATCAATAATAATTTTAATTTACATTTTTAATTTATTAAGTTATAGTTACGTGGATTAAACTTTAAAACCTAAATATTTCTATATTTAATTTCTCGTGTATCACACGAGATCTTATCTGGTTAATTTATATTTTTCTAAAAAACAACGTGAATTTTACTAGAAAGAGGTACACAACAACAATCACAATAAAATTTACATACCAGTATCATTTGATTAATATTTTAATAATGTTAGTTAACTAATTGTGTAATATCAAAACAAATAATTTGTTTAGGTGTGAATTAAAAGCAAATCAAACTTGAAGGACCAATTTATAAGCTAAAGTCTTACTTTCAAAATGAAGAAAAGTAAAAAATGAAATACCATTGGAGATGGTCTTATCACCCTTTGCGGAGGATTTAAGAGAGAGAACAAAAAGATATTATATACTGCTTGCTCGTTAAAATATTATATAAACTCAAATAGTAAATGGTTTGGATCAACCTTTTATCTATCAAAGAAAAGTACAAACTTTTTTCATATGTGATTTTTTAAATTGAACGTTTCCAACAAAATTTATTAAATGTATCTAATGTGTCTAATGAATCAAAAAGAAATAATACTAACTCTAACTACTCCTTCACAAATCAAAAAATTCTTGAAGATTTTTAAAAATATAGTTATAAAGATATCGTCTTTAGAAATAATTTATATAAACTATAAAAATTAAAGTTTAGTCATATGATGTTTTTAAATAAAGATATACCTCAACTAGTTTTGTTTCACAAGATTTTGAGTATCGAATATTATCCAAAAAAATAAGTAGTTGAACCCGTGTGGGTACCTGAAAAACCGAAACCTAAACCAGAACCCGAATTCGAAATAATTGAAAAATCTAAAAATTTTGAATCTGAACTCAAATCTGAAAGTCAAAATAACTGAAAAATCTCAAACCTGATACTCGAAAATCTAAATATGATTAATAAAAAATTAAATATATAAAAATTAAAAAGACATCCGCGCGGTCGCATAGATCAAACTCTAGTAAGACATTAAAATAAATGAGTAATGGTTTACCAATTATCTTTTTTGCTATAGTGTAAAATAAAATTAATTAATAAATTTAATAATAAATAATATTTTTATGATTAATGTTTCTACAATCATCAGCACAATAAACATCCTTGAATAATGTTTTAAACTAAAATTTATGGGCATACGTTGTTTGGCGTAAAATTAATGGAGTTACGTTTTTAGCGGAAAAAATCGATGGATTTACATTTTTGATGGACAAATCGATGAACTTCTGTCTTTTGGCGGAAAATTTTGCGGAATTATGATTTTGCGAGAAGATTTTTGGATTTACGTTTGTAGCAAGAAATAGATGGATTTATGTTTTGGCCGAAAATAGATAGATTTACGTTTTTTGCTGGAAAATAGACAGATTTACATTTTTGACGGGTAAATACACGAACCTACATTTTTCGAGAAATTTTTCATATTATGATTTTGGCGGGCAAATTACGGATTTACGTTTTGATGAGAAATGTACATTTTTGCGGAAAATTTCTGAATTAACATTTTTAACGGGAAAATATATAGATTTTACGTTTTTGGTGGGAAACTTACGAATTTACGTTTTGGTGAAAAATTTTGTGGATTTTGGTTTTGGCGGGAAAATTATGGATTTACATTTTGGCGTGAAAATATATATTTTTGTGGAAAAATTTACAAATTTATATTTTTGGTGGGAAAATAGACGGTTTACGTTTTTGGTGGAAAAATTGCGAATTTACGTTTTTGGCAGGAAAATTACTGATTTACATTTTTGGTGGAAAAAATAGACGGGTTATGTATTTGGCAAGAAATTTTGTGAATTTACGTTTTTGGCAAAAAAAATTGCGGATTTATGTTTTGACGGGAAAATAGACAGTTTTATAGCAAGAAAATTTACGAATTTACGTTTTGGCGGGAAAATCGACGGATTTACATTTTCATCGGGAATATCAATAAATTTATGTTTGTGGTATATATAGGTAATGATAATAAATTAATTGAATGATGATGACGATGATGATTATGATGATAATAAAATAATAATGATAATAGAATGATGATGATGACATGTTGAAGATTAATGGGTTAAATCATTACCATAAATAAACCATTTTTTAATCCAATCCATTTCAATTCGAACCATTTAATATATTGACCTATTTGATCCATTAATTCATTATAATCAAAATAATCAATCAATTAGGGTTAATGGATTGGTTTGGTTTGGATAGACCTGTGAGATATTATCCACTTTTGATACCCCTATATGAAATAAAAAAATCATTTAAATCTTTGTTATTATATATAATTTTTAATAATTACATTTAACAAAAGTTGCGAAGAAAAAAGATTAAGACTAAATTAATTACAATTACCTCTATAGCTATCAAAACCACATATTGCGATCTCTTTAAAAAAAATTGTGCAATAAGCAATAGTTATAAATTTTTGAAAAATATTTTTTAGTTAAATTTTTTTTGAAAAATATTAATATCATGTGTTTGTCACATATCAAAATCTACTTATATCTAATTAACTAATAATATTGCTTGTTGTCATTTCCTTTGTTCGATAATCAGCTAAATACTAAATATTCAACGATGGAGAAAATTAAGAAGCGGGCTCTTTTTTGTTCTCGGTACTTATCGAATTATTTGAACTAGTTAAAATATATAGTAGACTTGTCGTCGCCCCACGTAACAAAAAAAAACTATTTGTTTTACACTACAAATATTGTAATGAGGAGGTCATAGGTTCGAACTGTGTAGAAAGGGGTTGGCTTGTCAAAAGTGAATATCCTACATGATCTGACTTCATCCTGGGAATTAGGAACCCATAGACTCTGAATATCCTGGTCATAAAAAAAATATTGTTGTGTTACACGTCATACAAAAGTTTTTATTTTTAAACAAATGATTATTTGTATCTGACCGAGGTTTGAGGATTAATTGTACTAACGTAGACAACATGGGTACAACCATACATAACTCAGGGAAAAATTAATTACAAGTAGTGGAGGGCATGGATGATATAGTGCAAATATAATTGTTATTTTAAAACAATTTTGTTTGTTCGTATAAAATGGGAATGCGACATCAGCATAAACTTGCAAGGCCGCATCGACCCACCCCAACCAAAAAGCAGTAAAGAAAATTCAGGAAAAAAAAATAGATGTCCTCTCTCTGATCCTGCTTACCCTCACACTCTCACTTCTCGAACCGGCCCTAAAAATGATTGTATTACGTGTGGTGGAAAAATAACTTCAAGGGAGACAAGATTGTTGCTATACCGCTGCATCACTTGCGATGTAGAGTTTCATAGTAAGTGTTTCTCAAAAAAGCTGATCCACCCATATCATCTCCAACATCCTCTCACTTTAACCACTAGTGAGAGTGGAACTCAAGAACAATGCACTTGGTGTGAATCAAATATTTCAGGGAGGTACTATCGTTTTTCTATTTGCAGTTTTTGTTTGGACACATCTTGTTCTCAAAAATTTCCACCTCTTACTATCAAAAGCCCAAAAATCCATCACCATTCTCTCTCTTTTTTCCCGACCACTTCTAATTCCATGCGATGCTTGTGGATTGATTGATTGATCGGTTCAAAGTTTTTCTTGCATTCAATGCAATTACATGGTCCATGAGTCTTGTACCAACTTACCACGGGTTATAAGAATCACACATCGTCAACATCGTCTTTCTCATACTCCTTATCTTCCTCCAACAACTTGGTCATGTCGGATTTGCTACAAGAGTGTTGACATCAAATATGGTCAGTATTCTTGCAATATTGAAGGTTTTTCTTATGAAGCACATTCAAAATGTGAAATTCATAAGCGAGTATGGGATGGGAGAGAACTTGAATGGGAGCCTGAAGAACCAGATGAAAATATTACACCGTTCAAGAAGATAGATGTTGATTTGATCAAAGACTTTTCTCACGACCATCTTCTAAGACTCAACAAGTACAAGCGTGTTCGAAATGTAGACAAGCAATGTCAGGCATGTGTTCTTCGTCTCGACTCTAATCAACATTACTTCAATTGCGTACAATGTGATTTCTCTCTCCACGAAGTATGTGTCAACCTTCCTGGGAAACTGAATCACGCTTTGCACAATCACCCACTTGTCCTAGACCCATCTCCTCTAAACAACTACTTTGCCACGGGTTGTTCTGATTGCCTTCGAAACGTCAGTGGTTTCAGGTACACATGCACAAAAGAAGATTGCAAAGGCTTAAGTATTACCAGAAATTTTCAGGTAGATGTTCGTTGCATTTTTTTTCTTGATTGTTTCACTCATAAAAGCCATGGACATCCCTTATTCATTCCCATACCGTTCCTCAACCCTGGATATAAAAGACACCACAAAAAAGATTATTTGCAACGGTTGCCAAAAAAATTGTGAGCCATGTCATCTACATTGTACTACTTGTGATTTTGTTCTCTGTTATCGATGCGCTAAGCTTTCTGATGAGGTATACTACAAACACGATGAGCATCTTCTTTCCCTTTGCTATGGAGAAAGAAATTATGGCAAGTATTGGTGTGAAGTATGTGAGAGACAAGTAGATACAACAAAATGATTCTACACATGCAACAAATGTTGTATCACTATCCACCTTGATTGCATATTTGGATCCTCCATTTATATGAAGTCCGGTTTCACATTCGATTATCGTTCGTACAAGGTGAATGTCATGTGCAATGATAGTAATACCCACCCTATTTGTTATGGATGTAACCAACGTTGCCACAATTATGTGTATTACAAACTCTACTATAACAAGCATGAGGTGGTTAGTTGTTCTCTTGAATGTCTACGAACAAGGATTTCTGACTCCTTACAAAGTAATGTATTGGAGACTCAACTAGAGATGACAACATCAAAACAGTAATTCAAGCCCAAGAAGTCTTTGCTTCTTTCAAAGTATTTTGATCAATCTCATGAAAAAAGACCACAAACGCATCATATTCCTCAGCAATGCCTCCACAGAAGAATTGTTTCTCTGTACTGAGCGATCCTAGAAATGATTATGACCAATGTTCAAATAATCATGACTGAGAGCGTGTGGTTCTTGTTTTTTTGATTAACCTCTGTATGCACACCACTTATATATAAGTCTTAATATACTCTTTGCTTTCTATGATCTAATTTGATTGGTCATATTTACATTGATTTATTATGTCATTATCTATCTAGGGAAAATGTTTGCCAGCTACACCAAGTATGGAGTAATATGGTGGAAACCATCCCACGTTTGTGAATATGGTAATAATATCACTATGTATATGGTTCACCATGCCACATGTACAGACTAAAATATAATATGGTGTAAACTACTTAATTAGGACTAATTGATTTTATCAGTTGTTTATGGGGCCAATCCGTAATTTATTAAAATTAAACCCGATTTGGACATTAACAAAACTTACTTGTCCAAACAAAAACCAACCCGACCCGAATCTAATTAGTGGGTTTAAGCCCAATAACAATTTTAAATAACCCGACAAAGCGTTAAACCAATAATCCGACCCGACTACACTTAGTAAATATCGACAAAAAATTTTGTGTTCTTGTTAACGAAATTAGGGTTTCTAAGAGAGAAATCCCCAAATCGATTGGAGGGTTAATAAGAGAATATCGTGTCTGATAGAGTGATTTCATTGGGTTCTGTCGACAAGAGAGTGTCTATCAAACTGGGGGAATCATAATGAGGTAATAATTTCAGAAACCTCTTTTCAAGTATTTGAAATTTTCGCGATTGCTACTTGTTTTTTCTTCAATTTCGTTTCTCTTTTGAGCCATTTGACTGTAGTTAGACAAATGTATGCTAATTTTCGGTTTAATTGAAATGTTTGTGAAATTTTCTTTGTATTTGAACCGTCGACAAATATAGCAGATAAGGTGTTCGACTGAATGCATGAGAGAAAATTGTTTTTGTATCTTTCTCATGTTATCTTCTTAACAATTCCTTATGTTTTTTTTTTACAGTGATCCTATCTCCGTAAAAATCAGTTGCTACCATTCGGGTATATTCAAATATGAAGAAGATGGGAAGTTGAATCTCGTCGATGGTTTTCTGGAGGAGTTTGAGGTTGATAGTATAATAATCTTCGAAAACGTGATAATGAAGATGGTTCACAAAGTTAGCTTGGGAAAAATATGGTACAAGTTATCCTATGAAGATTATGAAGACAAGAAGACTTTGTTTGAAAACACAGATGAAAACAAAAAGAAGATGAATGCTACTGGTCCTTGGATGAGGGAGCTTGATGTCTTCATAGAGAGATTTGAAGTTCCTGCAATTGGTAAAGAGAAGGAGCCTGAGGAAAACCAGAGAGTGAGAGAGGTCGATGATAGTGAGATAGAGGTTGAAAGGGCTGCTCTGACAGAGACTAATGAGGAACAAACTGATGAGATTGAGGGAGACAGACAAGAGCATGCTGATGAGATTGAGGTAGAGCCGGCTGAGTTTGATGAAGAAAATGATGATGAAACTTATGATGCTGATAAGGAAGCAATAGAGAGTGAAGATGAGCATCAGAATAGGGATGAATCAGATAATGATTGTGATGGGGATAAAAATTTTGAAGAGGATATGGAGGTGTTCAAGGATGAAAACTATGATGATGAGATTCTAGATGAGGATGAGGTATATCCTGATACTGAGTAGTCATTAGCTGATGAAGAGGAACAAGCTGAGAGGATGGCTAGAAGGGGGAGTTAGATGATGTTTTTAGTCTTAGACATATCTTTTACAGTGGTGAAGAGTTTAAGAAGAAAGTCATAAAATATATCCTCAAGACAAGGAGAATTTTTGAGAGATGGGAGAAGAAAAAGTTGGGGGTTAAATGCAGTGGTAAAGGCTGCCCATGGCGTATATACTGCTCAGTGGAGGTACCTATCAAGAAGCGAATGGTGAAAGTGTATGTCAACACACATACTTGCCATCCTACAGGGAAATGCAAGCTCATCAAAAGCCATGTCATTGCTGATATCATGCTGAAACAAATAAGGAGGGAACTTGAAATGAGTGCTCTGATGATTATAGAAGAGTTTAGGAAACAATTCAACATCATCATCTCTGCTGAATAGGGAAGGATTGCTAGGCGTATTGCACTTGGTAAGTTGCAGGCAGAATGCAATAAGCATTTTGCTAGAATAAGGGACTACGAGATGGAGCTATTGCGGTTAGTTGTTTATTGGTTTCACTTTTATTATATTGAAGTCTAAGTCTCTATTTTCTAACTCTCTGTTTTCTTTGTTTCAATTGCAGCTCAAATCCAGAAAGTAGAATAGAGATCAATACAACCACAAAGCCCAATGGAGAAAAGGTATTTCACTCAATGTATATATGCTTCCAACAGTTGTGTGTGGCTTGGAAGGCATATTGCAGACCAGTGATTGGGTTAGATGGAACTTTCTTGAAGCACAGCTCTTTGCAAGGAGTGATATTAACAGCTATAAGAAGAGATCCTAATAACCAGATCTACCCTATTGTCTGGGTTGTGGTCAACTCTGAGAGCAATGATAATTGGCAGTGGTTTATCAAGAGGTTAAAGGAGGATTTGGATTTAGGGATAGATGAGACTGTGACAATTATATCATACCAGCATAGGGGATTGATTCATGGTGTTTCAGTGGAGTTGCCTAAAGCTGAACATAGAGCTTGTGCTAGGCACCCTTATTTTGATGTGTTGCTAGTAGTTACAATGAGGCAGATTATGAGAAGAATTTAGAGATCTTCAAAAAATTTGACCCAATGCAGCTGTTGATCTACTGAAGAAGGATCTTGCTACATGGTGCAAAGCCTTTTTTAGAATAGGCTCTTGTTGTGCTGATACACAATAATTTCACAGAGTCCTTCAATAGGACTTTGAAGATGGCCAGAAAGAAGCCCTTTATTCAGATGCTAGAGTTGATTAGAAGGGATGCAATGCATAGGATAGCTACTAGATATAAGACAGCTATGAAAGAAATTGGTCTCTTCACAAAAAGGCAAGAAAAGAGATTTAGAAGTCATGTGATGAAGCTCAGTACTGCTATTACATAGCTAGCACTGGTGGTGAATTCGAAATAGTTGAGTTTGGGAATGGCTATAAGGTGAGTGTGCCTTCTCGTAGTTGTGCTTGCAGGAAGTGGGACTTAACTAGCATTCATTGTCGCCATGTTGTGTCTACTATACATGAGAATGGAATGGAGGTTGATGACAACGTTGCCTACTATTATCTGACAGCAAAGTGGCAAGGTTTGTATAAGAATGGCTTACGGCCTGTAAATGGTCCAAAGTTTTGGAAGCTTTCTGGTGCAGAACGCATAGAAGCACCTCCTTACAGATGCCCTCCTAGAAGACCAAAAGGTAAAGCCAGGATAAAAGGATTGCATGAATCTCCTAAGAAAAACCATACCAAAGTAGACCGTAAAAGAAGGATAGGTCATTGTGGTGTATGTGGTGGTGAACGCCACAACTCTAGAAGATGTCCTCATGAGGTACATTGTCATAGTTATAGTCCTTTAAAGATTTTGTTTTAGTGCTCATTGATTCTCTAAATTTGCAGTCTGAAGAAAACAGAGCCAAGCGCAGGTGTCTCAACATGGAAGGTCAAGAACAGGAAGCAAAGGATGTCTCCTCAACTGCACCACCTGCATCTCAAACCTGACGTGTCCTTACTACTAAGATGTCTTTTTTGTTGTATGAAAACCTTTATGTAGAATTAAACTAAGTTCTTATAATCTCGGATATGTCTTTTTTTGTAGAATGGTTGTGCCATAACTCTTCAGTGTATGACTGGCTTATCTCCTCTTTGTATGAAAATTTGGCTATTTTGGATGTAATGTAACTCGATTAAGGAGGATTTCGATTTTTCTGATGCAATTATAGGACAAAGAGTTCAAACCAACGCATATGATGTTCAAACCATTACATCAACCGTATTTGTTCATAACTTTTACATTACAATAAGAAGTTCAAAGCTTCAGAAAACTATTTATGATATCTTCCTCTGCCTCTTCCTTTTTCTTCAAATCATTTCAAAGTTCCGAAATTATCTTCTTCAAATCTTCAATCACCTGATTCTTCTCACGAATCTCATCTCGAGCTTTAATCAAAGCTTCCTTTTGCCATCCAAATGCTTCTTCTTCATCAAACAATCAAAAATAATTGCATTCACCTCGACGCCATGTTGCACAAACGAAATTCAGAACATCCAAATGGAATACAAATCAACAAATAAAGAAATCACAAACCGTATATCTTTCACACCCGTAGAATCTGCGTCCCGGGTTTTTGTCAGTCCACGCCTTAGAAATCTTTGTCGGCAGCCCACAGAAACAAAGCACATTTCCTTTCGTCCCCTTCTTCCTACGCCTATTGCTTGATCATGCATCAGGTTCCATATGTATCTCTCTCTCTGTTAAAAATCCCTCAATCGATTTCTTTTGCTTATGAACCCTAGAATTTTGTCGTAGAAACTCAAAGAGGATTGAGAAGATGATGCTTATTTTCAACACGTGTCGTGTAAGTTTAGTTAATGTCCAAATCGGGTTTAATTTTAATAAATTACGGATTGGCCCCATAAACAACTGATAAAATCAATTAGTCCTGATTAAGTAGTTTACACCATATTATATTTGAGTATGTACATGTGGCATAGTGAACCATATACATGGTGATATCATTGCCATATTCACAAACGTGGGATGGTTTCCACCATATTACTTCATACTTGGTGTAGCTGGCAAACATTTTTCCTATCTATTATCAAATATATTATGGAATCTACAGATTTCAAAAGACGTTTGATGCATTGAGCAAATCAAGAATTGCCAACGATGTAAACAATATAGGACGAACACTATGGGTCTTTCTCTCGTTCGCATTTGCAAAACTTTGTATTTGTCTAATTATCATTACAAAAAATTTGATTGTGATATAATCCATCAAAACCATCATAGCCTGAAAGCAATTTTCTATCCCTTTGATAACCTGAAATATACTACTTACTAGCTAGCCGCATTGCATCATATTAGAAACTTTACAAGTAGATAATATATATATACACTTGCTAGTTATTTTGTTAAATTACTTTTACGATTTCAATTATGAAATGTATTCCAAGACCATATATTTCTTAGAGAAGAAAAATCAATAACCTTGATCCATGTTTGATGAATCAATTTACCAATTGATTTTTATCCTCCCTTTGATCTTTGAGTCCTTATGATTCCCTTTGATGGACAAAAGAATCTCAATGTACTTCTTTCTATGGTTTTGTTATTATTGCTTTATGATTGCTTATCACCATTGTTCTGTGACCTTCATATGCCTTTTATATGTGTTTTCTTTCACTTATATGAAGACAGATAACTTGGTACATAAGTGTTAGGTGATCATCACAACCATTCACACATAGATAGTAAAACATCTATACATTAATAATGTTGGGATCTTGAAAATTTATTACTTTAAAGAGATATTAATTAATGGATAAATTAATAATATTAATTTATATAGAGTTTTAACATATATATATATTAATAATATATCAAGAATTTTAAAAATTTATAAATGAAAATAACATGTATAAATTTAAAATTATGAATAAGTACTTTCGATTATCACAAGATAAATAGATGTTAATAAAATATTGGACTATGTAAATTGATACATGTTCATAAATTAAAATTTTTTTTTTCGGCGTCATAAATTTAAATTTAAGTATTACTATTTTGTTATTAATAATCATATTAAAATTATGTTATGATGCATTTGTAACTAATTATACAAGATTCATAAAAATTTTAGCTATATATGCATAAGTTTATATGATTATTAGTTTATGATATTATTGGACCATATATTTACAAAATAATTTCAAAAAAATATCATCTTATTATCTTATCGAAATCTGTCAAATTTTACAATTGCCCGAGTCAGGACCAACAAAGTTTATTAATTTATAGTGATTATTAATTTATAGTGTACGAAATTATGGAGGTTATAATGTACATATATATATATATATATATATATGATAATTATAATACATTTACTAATCGCCATATATTTATATGTGCATAACAATTCATAGAAGTACATTTATATCTTAAAAAATAAGGGATGAGGTTATCACTACACCCAAATTCTAATGTCATTAATCGAAACCGATCCATTATGGTGTCGTCATTAATATTAGAGTTCATAATTTTAGTGTGAACTTGATCTTTTATAATTAAATCGTACGACATATAGGTGACATAAAAATATAAATATTCTTACATTCTAACACTTGACCTTAGTGTGCTTTTAAATAAAGTAAGAATTGATCGAATCATGGCGGTTGCACATCATTATGCGATATGGTCCCTTCCATATATCACACATCAATTCCAATTTTGTAAAGTATAGACTTTATATGAGAAGGACCTTAATTCTCAATAGAAGTCGTACATTATCTTTGAGCCTTAAGTGTATACACATTTTTTAATGATAACATACTCAATCAACGAAAACTTAACTTTAAGTGAATTCATAGAGTCAAACACATAATGAGTATATCCCATTTAGGGTAGGAAGGGTTTATCTATAATACATGTATGCTCTATATGGCCATTGAACGCCTTGGGTGGTAAATCTTTAGTTAGTGGATCTGCTATCATCATATCTGTCTTGATATGCTCAAATGACACTTTATATTTTTGCACTTCTTCTTTAACAAACAAGTACTTTAACTCCATGTGCTTAGCACCTTTCGAGTACTTGTCATTCTTTGAAAAGAAGACTGCTGCAAAATTATCACAATAAATTCTCTGCAGCTTCTCTATATTGTCGACAATATAATATGAAACTCTGAGATAAAGTTCTATAGCCACAATGTGTGAATTGTGGCGTCAAAGTATGCCACGAATTCGGCCTCCATAGTGGAAGTAGCAATGACAGACCACTTTCAACTTCTCCATGATACTGCTCCCTCACTTAATATTCTTGCAATATTTAGGGTTTTTCTTATATAGCGCATTCAAAATGTGCAACTCATACACGAGTGTGGGATGGGGGAGAACTTGAATGAGAACCTGATGAACCAAATGGTAGTGAAGATATTGCGCCATTCAAGAAGATAGGTGTTGATTTGATCAAACATTTTTTTCATGGCCATCATCTTAAACTCGAGAAGTAGGATCATGTTCGAGATGTAGACAAGCGGTGTCAAGCATGTGTTCTTCGTATCGGCTCTAAAGATTTCTACAATTATATGTAATGTGATTTCTCTCTCACAAAGTATGGTAATTTTCCTCGGAGACTGGATCATGCTTTGCATAATCACCCACTTGTCCTATATCCATCTACTAAAGACGACTATGAGACGTGGAGAGTTCACCTTGTCTTCAAATCTTCAATGCCTTCAAATAAAAATGCGCAAAAGCGAATTATTCCGCTGAAAAACCATTTCAAGTAGATGTTTGTTGCACTCTTGTTCCTGATTGTTTTTCCTATAAAAGTCATGGACATCCCTTATCATTCTCATTCTTGGAGAAAGGAATGATGGCAAGTATTGGTGTGAAGTATGTGACAAACAAGTTGATTCCACAAAATGGTTCTACACATGCAACAAATGTTGTATCACTATCCACCTCGATTGCATATGAGGGCCTTCCATTTATATGAAGTCTGGTTTCACATTCAAATTCTGTCATCTGAAGCTGGAAGCTCTTTGCAACGATAGTAGTACCCGGCCTATTTGTGATGGATGTAACAAGCGTTGCCCGAGTTATGTGTACTACGAAGTCTCCAAATACGGGCATGAGGGGATAGTTGTTCTCTATAATGTCTAAATTTTTTTATTGCGAAGCTGGTAGCTAGAGCTGCATTGCAATTTATTTCAAATCCCTAAGATCAGAACAGAAATTCAAGTCGAAGAAGGCTTTGCTTCATTCAAAGTATTCTGATCAAACTAAGAAGACGTGCCTAATACATCAAACTCATGAAAGAAGCCAAGTGTGTGAACATACAAGCATCATATTCCTTGACATTATTCCTCGGCATTCCTAATAAAGATTATTACCAAGGACATGTATCGAATTATGACCGAGAGAACGTATGGTCCAAGTCTGAGAAAATGTATGTTTCTTGTTTTTTTCCATAGACGTTTGTATCACACCACAAATAAGCCTTAATGTACTATTTGTTTTCTATGATCTAGTTCCGTTTGCACGAAGTTATTATCTCATCAACATCAAATATATAATGGGATCCACCGATTTCAAAAGACTTAATGCATTGAGCAAATCAAGAAATGCGAAGGATGTAAAGTAAGTGTTCAAAATGTAGGAACATGATTTCTACGATATGGCAAATTGATTAATTTTTATTGATAATGATAAAAACATAAGTAAAAGTACAAGTACTACCAATAATATATGAATGGGAAGAACGGTTTGTGCGGAGGCGAGACACTTTGTCCTTAATTCTTTTATTGCCCGTAGTGTGACGGTCTTATGCAATAAAGAATCCCAGGATACAACCGCACCATCGACTATTCCGCAACACTCGGAAATAGAAGCTAACGAACCATCATTTTGTGTTGTACTCTCAATGAAACAAAGATAAAATAAATATGTGAGAAATTGTTTTTTTTTTCATAGATCGAATGATCTTATCTCTAACCAAGAAGGAGGAGACGAAGGCTTATTTATATAGCCAAAAAAATGTAAGCCATAAAGTGGAGTAGTGGCTCATAAAGTGGAGTAGTGGTTATATTGACTCTTGCCACTAACCAAAACCAATGGCATAATGAGACTTTACCTCATTATTAGGATTGTAATTCAACATTTGACTTATTCTTTTATAAAGTCAAATAAAAGATTAAATCATTATTAATATAATTAATAACATACTCAACAAACGACTTTGGCCAAAAATAAAATTTATGCACCTAAGGATCATTTGTTATATTCAAAACCTGAAACTTAAGTTCGGTTTGAATATCTCTTTTCTCTAATACACCACAACGTATTCAAGAGTTTAATCCTTGTTACAAATTCTCCACTTTATATGAAGAGATATTTAATCTCTATTTTCAATGTCGGACAAATATTATTTGTTCCATCTTATGCTTTACAAGCAACCCACTTTACACTTCCATTTCTCATTCACAACTACTCTGATTTTAACGTATGAATACACTATATCATAGTGCTGACAACAACGATTACATCATGCCCAATATACGGTCATTTCGACGAACAATTTTGTCTGAAATTCCCCCCTAAAAGTAGTCACAACCACTTCGTCAAAAACGAGTTCTAACAATCCTCCACATGAATAGAAATGACTCTAGACACATGACGACTCGAACTACTTGGCAGACTTGACTTCCTAGACAAGACTCGACAAGACTTAAAAAGACTCAATAAAACGACTTTTGAGAGTTCAACCGAAAAATTCACTGCATATGACTTGGTAGCATTTTTCAGCCTTGAACCAGTCATTGTGAATAATTATCGGATTTACTCGACCAGGAGGTGAACATGATGTCTTGAACCACCCGGACTTTGATGTAAACCGAAACAATAATTATCACACAATTTCATTTTCTCACAGAACTAGGTTCTCTATTGTGTTCATTTTGGCCTTGAACATTCCTGGTTATTCATGAGTGAACTTAGAGAATATAGCCTTTCGTATTCTCCTAGAAACAAACCTATTTCACACTCATAAGGTGATTTTTCATTAACTTTGTTTAAAGGAGCATCCTGCAATACTTCACTTATATCTCAAAGTCGTGGACTCAAATCATTAAGAGCATCACTCATCCTACACCTATACAGGAAGCAATGTTTCATCATCCTAGGAACTGGGTAGAGACTAAAGTCTCACAGTGCTCTTAGCAGATTCAGTTTNTCAGTTTGACTTAGTTTTCCCTTTGAACCTAGATCTTGGGATCTTCAGTCACATAGGTGGGGTTACCATCAAACCTCATCTTA
>OVAN01002511.1:0-33130 GCA_900406275.1 Anastatica hierochuntica
TAAAAGGTTTTGCCATTTTGGTTCATCTTACTACTTCTAAATTTGATCGTATGATCAAAAGGTATTTTCTTGATTATTGTTTCATATCTGATTAAAATTTATGGTCTGGTTAACTTTTTGCATTTTATTTTTTTCTGTTTTATTTGGCTCCATGAGTTCAATAATTTGTCCGCGCATTAGCGCGGGCCTTATACTAGTTTTATCTAAATTATAGAAAAGACTAAAATTTGGAAATTATATATCAAATATTTTTCAGTTTTACATTTTTCTAATATGTAATATATGGAAACGATATTACTGAATTTTAACAAATGTATGGATTTAATAAAAAAAGCTAGATTATAAAAGGTTCATAAATCTAAACGAAAAATCTTCTGAACTATTACTTATTTTTCAAATGATGAGAAACAAGACAATTTTTTTTTGTCGTAGAAACAAGACAATTATTCACCGAATTTTTCCCCATCACCTTATTTTCATATGTTGTCTTTCATCAACATGACATATAGTAAATCCATCCTTAGATCTCATGATATAGAAGCATTAATCAACTTTTAGTCAACCACCATATTGTGAACAAAAAAAAAAAGTCAACCACTATACTAAAATGATAAATAAAGAAAAACACACATGATCTTTTTTTATTAGAAAAAATAGTTACAACCGATTATAGAAAAATGTTACAATACAAAGAAAATTACAACTATATCTATCTCCCCATTTAAATATCAACGTATCTAAACAATGTCTACCACATACATAGCAAACCACTTGATGAGAGCTACCATCATTACCAACTATTTCAACTTCTTCATCATTTATATTAATGATATGGTTCGGCTTCATGTAAACATCTCTTCCCAACAAACATCTAACATGAAGATTAATCTTACAAGAACCATCACAACTATAGAACCATGTTTTCTCCTCTATTTCTGAATCACATTTTTCGCAAAAATATTGGAGATTTCTTGTTTTTTCTTTGCCGTAGCAAAGAGTGAGAGGATGCTTATCGTGTTTGTATCGAGCCACACGAGGCAGAGTCGCGCATTTAAGTCCCACGACGAAGTTGCATTGCCTACACTCTAGGAGGTGACGTGAACACTTACTAGATTTACAACTCATGCATATACCTCTAGTCTTGGTGAAGAAGAGAGGGTGATGATGGTATTTTTCATGGACTAAAGGATTTGTAAGAGAAGCACACCTTATATCTAGTTGAAACTCGCAACTTTCTTCGCTGCATTTGTACATGAAACCACAATTTAATTGTTCACAACCATCGCATGCGAACATACCTTTGACATAAGCATCAAACTTGGGCTTAAGAGGAAAAGGGTGAAGTTTAAGTGGATGTTTATGTAACGGATGGTGTTTTTCGCGAGGAAGGCATGCACATGCTTCGTGGAGAACGAAATCGCATTTGATGCAACCGTAAAAACGCTCGGAAGTTATTATTTGAAGACAACAAGCTTGACAAAACTTGTTTTCATGATGATCACAAGAGTTTTCATGATTCCCTTTGAGAATTAGTTGATGATTATGGCTGAAATGTTGGATAGTCTCTTCATCGATCTTCGCAAATGGTTGCATATTTCTTTCCTCGTCGAGTTCTCTTGGAGGAAATCTCTCAAGATCTTTTTTGTTATCAAGAGGCAAGCCAGAGAGTGGAAGATCTTCTTGCGGGCAGAGGATGTGTGGTTGGGACAGAGCCTGAGGATGGCATGGTGGCTTAGAACTAGAAATATACCGCGCGATTTCCATGTACTTCTTTATATGGAGACGCATAAAATGTTAGGTTTTTATGGTTGACTTCTCTGTTTAGGCTCAATCTTTTGTAGCCTTTAAATAAGTCAACTTATTGTAAGTCCTTTTGTTTTACCCACTTCACAGGATGGTTCCATGTGTGGTCTTTCTTTATTGTCAAAGTTTTAAATGTAGTTTTAGACCGCCAAAGTGCTCCATCTTTGATCTTTCTTTTTCCCTATTATTTAATGACCCACCCTTTCCTTACGCGTAATTGAAATTTTATATCAAAGAAATTGCATTGCATACCAAAGATTTGAGAAAGAACTAAGAAAGGTATATAATGTCAAACTCATGATATAATTCCATCAAAACAAACAAAGACCCTTAGTATTAGGGATAAATATTTTACATCGGAAGTTGGAAGAGATTTTTAGTAGTATATAAGGTATATAGGTCAATCCATTCATTGTCAATTAATTTTGAGTTGGAAGCCCACAATTTAACATGGTATCAGAGCCTATATCATACAATACAACCTAATCCACTCGATCCGATCCAAAGTTGGTTCACTTGATCGTGTACGAAAAATACCGAGATTTATGGCCAAAAGAATTATCATCTTGAAGGAGTGTATTAGGGTTAAATATTATACATCGAAAGTTGGAGATTTAGTATTATGTAAGGGACATGAGCCAATTCACTTGCAATTGGTTTTGAGTTGGAAGTCCATGTAACTCGACACATATGACATCTCCAATGCAAAACTCTATTTTTTCCTCCAAAATGGAGTAACTCCATAATGGAGTTACTCCATTTTACTTCAACTCTACTCTATTTTACTCCAAAAAATGGAGTAGTAAACAAACAAAAAATGTATTACTCCGTAAATGGAGTAAATTCACCTTTTACTCCATTATGGAGTGAAAAATTGAGTTAGGTTGGAACATTTTTTACTCCAAATTACATTTTACTCCATTATGATGTAAAAAATGGAGTGGGGTTGGAGATGGTCTTAGTACCACTTCAAACTTTTTTAAAATATTTATTTTTCTATTTCTTGCGTAGAGATTAATCAATTTAATTTTACTATTATAGAAAATATGGTTATTGCTTTGCTATCTCTACATATTTATCTCCATTCGCTTGAAATGCTCCCTCACAACCAAAAGAAATGTTTTTTTAATAAGTAATGCTAAGAATCCCTAACGGGTTCTTATCAATTTTTAAATTAATAAAATAATGCTAAGAACCTCTAACGGGTTCTAAGTATTTTTTTTGCTATTATTGTAAGAACCTCAAATGGGGTTTTTAAAAATAGGTTTGGGCATTCGGATCTTCGGATCGATTCCGGTTCGGATTATTCGAATCTCGGATCTTCAGGTCCTTCTATTTAGGATCCATTTCGGATCCGATGAATTTTTGAATCGGTTCGGATCGGGATATTTTAAACGGAACCGAAACGGATCCAAAAACTGAAAAACAAAAAAACCGAAAAAAATCGAACCGAAACCGATCCGATTATGAAATAGTTCTGATCAAAAAAAAAAAGGAAGAGATTCAACTAAGAGTCGACTCTTCCACAAAGATACTAAAAGTCGACTATTAGCTTTTATTAACTTTTTTCCTTTTTTTAATTTGATTTTAGTTTTAGAGATTCCTTAAGAGCCTTGCAATGTTTCTGCTCCCATGTTCAAAGCCATTCCTTGTGCTGCAAAAATATCACCCGGAGGCAAATTTTTATACGTACCTAAAAACTAGAAAATTTTGGCAGCTTCCATGCCAATAAGTATTTATGACCATGTTAAAAAGCATTAAATAACTGCTAAAACGTTAAATTTATTTACATACCTAATCACTAAGCATCAATAGCGCACTTATTAGTCGATTTTTTTTTTTTGGTGATCGAAAACATCAATAAATAAATTTCATTTAGGTCTAACGTTATTATGTGCATTAAAGAATGTACATTTGAATTATTCAGCCAATCCGACAAAAGGTTCAACAAATTCAGCCAACTTAATTAATGTCTTTGTTCACATGGCTCATGCTTCTCTTTTTCTAATTGGCCAACAACTCATGGTTTTTCAACTTAATTATTTCTTTCAACAATGGTTAAAGTATCGTTGAAACCTACTAATGTCGATAAATATTAATATTGTGGAAACACCAGAAACAAGTACATAGATATACGCATATAATAGATTATAAGACTTAACGAAATAGTCCATACCAATATGGTCAAATGGTAAATGACGGATTTCTTCCTAATGATATATTGTAATTTCGAACTCTGTTAGAACTCTGTCAGGAGGAACTACAATATATTCTTTCTAGACACTCCACGCAGACATTGACATTTGTTTCGGTCTATTTGCAAATCCAGAGAGAACCTATATGTAGATCACTCTCGTCCAAAAAATAGTATAGGTTAACTAAGGCCTAATAAAAAAATGAAGCTTTTCAATTTTGTTAACAAACACTAAAACCCTTAGGCTATCATCATCGAAGGTTTTTCTTCTGGGTATCTTAAAAAAACATTTTTAAATTAGGTGGGGTCCACCGTTTCAGCAGACACTATCGCCCGCGTTACCCAAATACGAAACGACACTTGAGAGGATTTAACACTGTTTGCGGGTCCCACCGACACGTGGCGGCCCGCGATCGATGCATTTTTTAATTTTTTTTAAATTTTTTTAAAAAATCTGACAAAAAAGTAATAAAAAAAATATTAAGAGTTTGATTATGTAAAAGTATTTACTGGGTTTCTGCGATGAGGATGCCCTTACGGACTACTGTGGATATTGGATCAAATATCCCAATTATGTAAAAGTATTAACATCCGAGTTATAACAAATATTAAATCTCCATTCATTAGTTTAATTAAGTAATAGACAAACCATTCATTTAGCAAAACAGCAATCAACAAACGAAACGAGTGTAATCGGAATCCATCGACGTGAATAATAATAGTAATAATGCATGTGTAGTAGGTTTCTTTTTGTCAAGTGTGGTAGGTTGCGACACTTCAATCATTATTTTAACAAAAGTTATATGCTGAAAAGCCATGTGAGCTTAAGATTTAAATTTATAATGGAATGATTCTTCTTTTTAATCCATAAGACCAATGCACTTTGACGATAAATCAATCACTTTAAACTCATTTCACAAACGGTTATTTTTTTATAAACCGAGATCTCACAATATTATTTTATGAGTTTGATTGCACCACGCCATAAAATGAAAAAGAAAAAGAAAAAGAAAAACAAGTGTCGATAGATTATTGTGAGATGTCGGGGCGAGGTAGCTCTTAATTAGTGGGTCACTTGACCCCAATGATTCTTTTTTACGCAAATTATCTGTTTGTACATGGAACAAAAATCGGTTGAAATGTCACTAATTTAGTTCATCACTTCATTGACTCAACTAACATGTGCATGATTTTACGACTTTTTTCCTCAACTAATTCCCCTTAAACAATATTCATTTAGCGAGATAAGCAAATGTGCTAGTGATTGCACCATCTCTACTGTCATTTCACCATCTCTGTTGCCATTTCACGAAACCAGAGATCGAACCATGCACTACATCTAGTAGAAAGAACTACTTTTTTTATATAGGAACTACTTGCCATTACGTTACGACGAAAAAAACAACAATCCGAGACGGTTATTTCCCACATGAAAATATAACCTTTTTTCCTATATTCACATAGACAATTTCTTGTTTCTAACCATATTTTTCTTGGCTTTAACTTTCCTAACAATTTTAGATTTTTACTAATAATTTTAAATACCTAATAAACAATATTTCAAAATTTTAATATTACCAAACATAAAATACAAATATTTCGATATGTTTAATAACTTACATAATATTTTTTTGATCATGAATTAAAATTGCTAAAAATGATTTTGCTCCACCAAGAAGATGGATCTTAGGGGGTGGTATTCGATTCCAACTTTCAATGTATTTTAATGTAATTGTCTTTGATAGTATTTTATTGTAGTTTATTGAATTCTCTACATTACATGATTGATTTTTGTAGAATTGCTTGTATTGTGTTTTGATGGAATTTTGATTTGCGTGTATTGTCTTTTGATGAGAAAATTTTGGATGAGAAACTAATAACTGCATTATTTGGATGAGTAATTGTCAAATAAGCTATGGCAGATCCTTCTCGACCCGCTACTAGATCCTTCACAGTATCAATAAAATGAGCACAGAGAATTAATCGAAGAATTAGAAACTGTCTAATTCTGAAGGTAGAACATTATAAGTCGTTGATTTACGCCATCGACGATGAGTAAAATTATATAGACGAAAAATCAAACTTTTTTTTTCCTGAAATCATGTTCTTCTCCAAACTGTAGATTGATCGCGTCAATTAGAACACATAGAAATTGTGGGTGTATTTTGTTTGTTTATATCTTTTGTACAAATACATCAAATGGAGAACAAAAAAGCTGGTATTTGTTTTACTCATAATTTTGATTACAAAACACGTTAAAATCCATTTTAACTGACATTCCCTAATATCACGTAGATATTGAATAACAGGTGATTCTATTGTATTTTGATTTACATCATTAAATTACATGATCCAATAACAACTACTTTTAATGTATTTTAGTTGATTACACGATTGAATAACATTGTATTTGATTTTGATTTTAAAATACAATCAATTACAACAAATTACACAATCCGATACCCCCTCCTTAATCTTACTACGGTGTATAAATAATGGAGTAATAGTGGCTAACACCTCACAATCACACCACATATCATAGAGAGATGAAAGACAATAATAGCGGCGAGAAAACGCGCGTTTTGGTGGTTGGCGGTACAGGTTCCTTAGGGAGGAGGATCGTATTGGCATGTTTGGCTGAGGGACACGACACTTATGTTCTGCTGCGATCAGAGATCGGTACGGACCTCGAGAAGGTGCAGCTTCTCTTTTCTTACAAAAGACTCGGTGCACGTCTCATCGAAGCCTCGTTCTCCGACCATCAGAGCCTAGTGGACGCCGTGAAACAAGTGGATGTCGTTGTCTCTGCCATGTCTGGTGTCCACTTCCGCAGTCACAACATCCTTGTTCAGCTCAAGCTCGTTGAAGCCATCAAAGAGGCTGGTAACATCAAGGTAAAAAGGATCCTTACATATTCATATATTCACTTATCACTCTATATCAATTCCTTTTAAAAATAATTTAGAATTATTCTGGATCTTACAAGATTAATTAAGATTCTTGGATAAATAAAAATATTTCGTGACCAGTTATATATATTAAGTTTCAAAAGTGAAAACATGAGTAACTAGGAAAAAGTTTGATACCATTTTTCCTCATCATTGACCTACAAACACAAGTTAAAATTAGCTGATTAATTAATCCATGATTAGTCTATGATTTTATCAATATCATTAATTATAGTGTAAGATAATAGGTAAGATGCATTAGTCTGCGCATGACATATGCATCGTTGAAAACTGCCTTCATTAAGTTGACTTTAATTCTATCTAAGCATTATGTAGATGAAGTAATTGAATGCAAATCAAAACTCATTTAAAAAATATAGTAGAGTTTGAATGAATTTTGTTCATCAAAAAATTGGAAAAACCGATGAACAGAAAAACTGTCAAAACTGCAAAATCCACGAAAATTGTAAAAACAGCAAAAACCGTAAATTCGTAAAAACCGCGAAATTCGTAAAACTGCCGAAACCGAAAAATCCGGAAAAAACCCACCAAAACCACAAAATCCGCCAAACCCATAAAAACCGCAAAATCTGTAAAAACTGGAAAAAAACGTAAAAACCGCGAAAATGCGAAAACCATGAAATTCCGTAAAAAGCGTAAAAACTGAAAAATCCGTATAAACAATAAAAACAGCCAAAACTGCAAAATAATTATTTACGAAAGAGATGAAATCATTTCATAATAATAATATTTTTTTATAAAAATAATAGTTTAATGTATCTGGATGCTATTGCAAATGCACGAACGAACAAATTTGCATTCGGATGTTGCATTTAAATGCAGTTTCCAGATGCTGCATTCAGATACACAAACGAACAGACCCTAAACACATTAATATTTTTAATCAGAAACTTACAAGTTCCGTTCATAGCTTTATAATATTAAACATGTACAACCCACTAATTAAAATACAACTATAGTGGCAAATGTGCAGTTCATTGTGTTAGTTTATGTCGCTTGTGCATTATTAACAAGTAAAGAACATTTTCAGCGTTTCTTACCATCAGAATTTGGGATGGATCCGTCGCGTATGGGACATGCCATACCCCCAGGAAACGAAACGTTCGAACAGAAAATGGAGGTCCGAAACGCGATTGAGGCTGCTGGAATCCCTCACACATACATTGTAGGAGCTTGTTTTGCTGCCTACTTTGGTGGAAACTTATCTCAAATGGGAACTTTGATCCCTCCAAAGCAAAAAGTCGTTATATATGGAGACGGGAATGTTAAAGGTAACAAGTAACAAGACTCTTTTTATTTGGATTCCTTATTGAAATATCCACTCACATTGGATCCATTTTTAACCCATTTTTTTGTTCTCATTGATCTATCACAATAGTGCCATTTATAGACGAAGATGATGTTGCAAAATATACTGCAAAGACACTTAACGATCCCCGAACATTGAACAAAACAGTGTACATTAGACCTATGGAGAACATTCTTACACAAATGGAATTAGTTCGAATATGGGAGAAAATGACTGGAAAAGAATTGGAGAAAACCTATATTCCTGCAAAAGACTTTCTTGATGAGATCAAAGGTTAGAGCATGTTTATTCATGAGTTCTTAACCCAGTTTATTAGCAAAAAAAAAACATTAAAATAATGGAACACGGAGAGAGAAAATAAGAAATTGTATCTAAAAGATCCAAACTCAGGACCGATTCTTAGTTGCTTCCCTCTTACTTTTTGTCTGTTTTTTTCAATTATAATACTTATAATAATATTATTTTAATATCTCTAGAAACCAGGTGGGTTTCTTAGGGATAAACAAGCTCTTAGAGCAGCTCCAACGGGAGTTTATAGCATCAAAACCTAGGCAAAAACTCGGTGGGCCCCGCTTAAATACTAAGGATTCGGTCCTTGTGATCCTTATTTAAGGATCGATTGTTGTCGAGTTTCTTGCAGTGTTTGTGGACCTCACTGACACGTGACGGTCCGCAATTGGTTCACTTTTTATTTTATTTTTTAAATCATACCCAAAAAAATAATAATAAAAAATTCATAAAATCTCACCTATGTTACCGTGCCACGGAGACACACGGTTGGAGATGGCCTTAGTCTAATCCTAGAGTAACCAAACAAGTCTTTGGGACTAGATTTTCTTTCACATCTCATATAAGAGAGGACTCGGTTTATTTAAGGTATTTGATGCATAGATATTCTAAACGGATTATAAGATCTCGCCCTTGAACCTCCTGGTTATCAAAAAAAAAAAAAATCGGAGATGTATACCATTTATCTTTTAAATCAAATTAAAGTATTAGAAAACAACTTAATTCATACCAAGTATTTTATTTTGTATGATTAGTGTCAAAATGTTTAATCTTGTAGATGAAGAAAAGGGGATAGCACACCAAGCAGCAATAGGACATTTTTATCACATATACTATGAAGGTTGTCTCACAGATCATGAAGTTGGAGACGACGAAGAAGTTACTAAGCTCTATCCAGAGGTGAAGTACGTTCGCATGGATGAATATTTGAAAATATTCCTATAATTTGGTTGAATCCATCCGAATATATGCATGTAAACCTTATTTCTATTTTCCCCCTTTCGTTACTATGTTGAATTAAATTAAAAGTATGTGATGAACATGTACGTGATGGTATTCATAAGAAAGTTTTTGTTTTTTTAACGTTGAGATTTTATTAGTATTGAACTCATAACATACATACACATTAATAGAATATGTAATAATCACGACAAAACAAATATTTGTTATAAAGATAAACAGAAGAAATTTTTTTTTATTTGTTTAAGATAAATCTCATAATTTCCAGAAGGGTTAGTATCGTCTTTCGTAAAATACAGACAAATTTTCTAAACCTAAAATAAAAGATAGCTAATGAAAACGTGACACATAAGGTAAAATCTTTTTTCTGAAAAAGAAAATACAAAACCGACGAACTACGTAATTGAACCACGTTACTCGCAAATTCTGTGAGCGCGACACGTCACCGAGCGACTTCTCATATAATATATATAGATTACATAACGAAAGAGAATACGAATACAAAGTTAACATGCGGTAAGATCCAAGTGTTTTCGCAAAAGTCTCTCTGAAAACGCCAAGCTCAATCAACATACACCTCATTATTGTGGTTGGAAAATTGTCGTGTATAAACTATTAAATATAAATTATGCTATTCGTATCTTTTAGAATATTTTATGTGTTCGTATTTTAACGTAATGTATGTGTTTGTTATGTATATACGGAATCTATTCAACAGTTTCTGTTAATTGGATTAGGTAAGCAATTCTCTTAGAGCACTATACCAACTTTTTACTAACATATTGTTAAGTGGCCTAAAGCCATTGTCGGTTTTGAGCATAATCGAATGAAGTATTGGTATTATTGACCTTCATGATTTTTTAAGTTAATACATATTGCTCATGTGATCATCAAATCGTAAAAGAAATAATGTTGAATATTTGACTTCCTCCAAACCGTAAGAATTTGTAACTTCATACGGATTGACTCTATTAAACATTTACACCATGACATATAGTGTGGTTAAAGCTCTAGACATAAATGTTTTTTCAACCCATTTTCTGATTTTATATCCTGAATTAGGGGTGGACATTCAAATTTTTGGATCGGATCAGTTTGAGTCATTCGGATCACGAGTGGTTCGATTCCGTAGAAATATGAGCCTTTCGAGTAACTTTATAATTTGGTGCAAATTTGAATTCGGTTTTAAAAGCACTAGTTCGGGTTTGAAAATATTTTATAAAAGGACTTATTTTCGATTAATCAATCTAAAACCGAAATCATTTACGAATTCGGTTTAGTTTGGTTACTTATCAAAAAATTGCAAAATGTCGGCACAAAAACTAAAAGATTAGCTGAATTTTGAAGATAAATAAGGATTATGATATCAATTAGGGTATGATTTCGAGCTCTTCGAATATCCTTTTAATTCTCAGTTCGGTTTGGTTCAGTTCAATTTACAAAAAAAACTTTTCTGCTTTTCTCTTACTCTGATTTGGTTTGGAATTTTTTATTTTGGTTTGATTCCGATTCGGATATTTTATTTCCCGTGTTATTTGCCCACCTCTAGTAGTGATTTATACGTCCTTTGCGTTATTTTAAACGAGATGATGATAACCAAAAAAGAAAAAGGCATTTCTAGGAAAAGAGCTAGAACTAAAGGGCATTAACGCAAATACAAAAGAGATATTTCAAGAAAGAGATTAAACAAAAAATAAATATATATATATAAAGCAGAAATTATCTTCCCGCCATGTGTATGTGGTGATAAGTAATCGAAAGCTTTTGTTGCTTTATCTTCTTCCTCCTCTATCTTCTCTTCTCTCTCTCATGGCTTCCTCTTCCTCTCTCCTTCTCTCTCTCCCGTTTCCACTCCGATCTCGTAATCACACTCGTGCTTTACCTTTCAGATCTTCCCCTCTCTTTCTTTCGCTTTCCACCTCCGTCGTTTGCCTCTCCACTCAAAACCCTTCCGGCTCCGACCGCGAAGAGGTCCGATGGCTCCGGGAGGAGCAGAGATGGATTCGCGAGGAGCAGCGATGGCTTCGTGAGGAGCAACGATGGATACGCGAGCGCGAATCGCTTCTACGCGAGATTTCGGATCTCCAGCTCCGGATCCAAGCCCTAGAATCGCGAAATTCGCTGCAGGAGAGTTCCGTCTCCGATACGATCTCGAACATCGCCGCTCTGCTTCAGGTTTTGAAGGAGAAAAATCGGATTTTGGAAAGTGGGTCGAGTGCTACGCCGATGGTATTGGAGAATGACACGAGAGAACCCGAGAAGGAAGAGGAAGAGGAAGAAGAGAAACAGGTGATTTCTGAGGAGAAAGTTAGGGTTTCGGAGCCAATCAAGAAGAGGAAGACGTTGAAGGTTGGAAGCGAAGGCGAAGAGGTTCAAGCGATGCAGGTCTGCTTGCAAAAAAATCAAATTCTTCTCTCAGTTTTAGAACAAAGGCGAGTAAACCAATCAATTTAGTTTTATCATCACTGATGAGAAAAGGTGAAAATTTGATGGAAACGAAGAGATTAGGCTAATGTTTTGAGATTAGTTTAGCCTTGAAATCGAATAGTTTAGACATTAAGCAGTTTGTTGATTCAGAGAAATTGATTTCAGTTGAAAGTTTGATGATATCTTTTGTGAATTTTCATTTTACTATCTGATAGGAAGCACTATTAAAACTAGGATTCTATTCGGGCGAAGAAGACATGGAGTTTTCAAGCTTCTCAAGTGGGACAGCACGAGCTGTTAAGACTTGGCAAGTAGGTTTCTTTGTTGCGTATAGCTCGCCTTTTGATTTTTTTGTGTTCTGGTGCGGTTCTTCTTGCTGAGGGATTTTGACACGATCCAATGTTTTGCTTTAAAAGGCATCAATTGACGTCCCTGAGGATGGAGTAATGACTGCAGAGCTCCTTCAGAGGTTGTTCATGGACCAAATAACGGATGGAGATTTAAAAGCAGACAAGGAGGACGAAGCGACTACATTGAAGCATGAGGTAAAATTGAAACCACTAGAGCTTGGTGTACTGTTTTTGTTAAGTTGTCCTAAATTATGTGAATCTGAGTAAGTGCCAATCAAATTGTCCGGTATATTTTTAGCTATGTAGCAAGCTTATTAGGGTAGTTATCTCTATGCTTTGATAGGCAGTCTCCTTATTGCCTAATGTGGATTTCCATTGCATGCTTTGGCTTTACAAGCGTGTTAATTGGCTATCTTTTACCTTCTTAGCTCTATCCTTAAAATGAGGTCTCTGTTGCTAGAGAGTTTTTTCTGAATCTGTAGTCAATAATATGAGTTAAAACAATTGATAAAAGAGGAAAATGCTACACTATTTTGTTTAAGATTTGAGGGAACATGAATTTTCTGAAAGGATGTAATTTTCTTAAAGCTGGTGAGAGTTTGTCTTTCTGCTGAACCATTCTTTCATTTACTTTGATCAAGGAAGCTGGTAATGGAGCGGTATTTACTTCAGTGACCCAAGTCTCTGAGAAGCAGCAGACAATAATAAAAGATCAAAGTGACAGAGCAGTTGAGGTTTCCGAAAACCGGGTTTTCCTTCTCGGAGAAAACCGATGGGAAGATCCCTCCAGACTCATTGACAGGAACAAACCAGTAGACACAAGTAAATCTAAAGATACGAAAACGAAGTGCATCACTTGTCGAGGGGAGGGTCGATTGATGTGCCTAGGTAAATCCCTTCGTAATTGAAAGTCAAGGATAAAAGCTAGGATTATTTGAAATAGTAACAGTTCACGTACAAAGTTGTTGTAGATTATTTGATTAAATCAAAATGAAAACTTGATGTGTGTTTTCGTTGATGTAGAGTGTGATGGAACCGGTGAACCAAACATTGAGCCGCAGGTGGGTAAAATCAAAACAACTCTGCTTGGATTATTGTGTATGTGTATATTCCAAGTAGCCTTAAGCATAGAATCTATTCTTCAATGTTGTATGGCTGTAGTTTATGGAGTGGGTTGGTGAAGATACGAAGTGTGCCTACTGCGAAGGTCTTGGCTACACTGTTTGTGATGTCTGCGAAGGAAAATAACCGTATAATCAAGGTTTATGTTCTATACACAGACACACCTACTCAATTATATAATCATATGTATGTTTATTATGAATACAAGTGTACAAGTCTTCTGTATATCAGTTTGAAGTTTGATCTCTATCTTGTAGTCCACAGTCGGACTAGAGATAGGTCTAGTGCGATGGTGGATTAACCTCTCGGATTGTATATATGCATATAAGAGAACCGAATATTGGAGATACTATCCCATTACTCCCTTCAACTCTTGAATGTCCATTTGAAGAGTAAAGGTTCAGGGCATAAAATTACAGCAAACCAAACACAGGGAGTGTTTGGCCTTAATTTCTTAGCAGTGATTCCAGTCAGCTAATGTGAACTAAAGGAAAAAAGTTATTTTTGTAGATATAGCTCATAGGTACAGATCAGATCATAACCAAAAGTAGCTAAGAGTCTGAAAGCAAATCCGGATTTATCACACAGCAAACCATAAAAACCTCACTTTTGTATATACAAACCATGAAAACCTCACTTTTGTATAAACTTTCCAGTAACAATGGATCTACAAGTTCCAAACATGATGAATATCCAAATGAATGTTGATAATGTGGGAGAGAAAAGTCTAGATCCGCCGCCTGAAGTCTCTCTTCCTCCGCCTGCTTCACTTCCCATCAAAGCAGAACATGTTTAACATATCAAATGGTTTAATTTTTATTTATTTTACATATGCAGATCACAGAGGTATTATAGATATATTGCACACCTTGAAGTTGCAGGTATGCAGAGATTTGGTTGACGGACAATGTAGATCTGGTCACCGTGTCTATCATCCTTATAGACATCCTGATTCCTTTCCCATGTCCACAGGGCATGCGTTGAATTCATTACCTGTATCAACAGGTTATAGTGCTAAGTCTAATTGCATAAAGGAAAAGCTTTCTTTCTTATAAGAGCATCCTTTTTTGGAAGAGTAAGTATATAAAGCTTATGAAGATACACCTATTTGACATACCTCGAGGATTCCATGGCCGAAACTGCTCTCTCTGAAGGCACTCCAATCAGGTTGTCTATCCCAGCAGAACTTGCCTTTGGCAGGGCCAGAAGTAAAGTTTAGAGGGCATGATCCTCCAATCTCAGGGACGTTGTCTCCAGGGGAAGGACACTTCCCAGGGTCATCTGCAAAGTCCACATCAACTTTCTCTATGTTTCCACCATCTCCGATTGTTATATAAACTGGTCCACATGGGTCTAGTGTGTAGTTGTATATACGGTTCATCCTCTCGTATGCATGTACCTTCAGTAACAATAAACGTCTCTTTTAGTCACACAAAGCAGAGAAGAACAACAAGGGGGAAAAAATTTCTCAATCATTAGAATTCAACTTCACTACTCCAATGTGGCCAAGTTTCAAACAAGATATGAACCAAATTCAATAACAAGAGGAAGAACTCAAAAAAGTTGAGAACTTACATGTCCTGCGTAAACGATGTCAACATGGTGTTGATAAAGAAGCTCTTCCATTTCCTGCCTCATGCATTCAAACTCCTGGTAGTGGGAGGAGTAGCTGTTGTACCAAGGTGGATGCATTGTTGCAACCAGCCAAGGTGTCACTGAGCGATCAACTTTAGACAAGTCTTCCTTTAGCCATGCATACTGTGCTCCTAAAATAAACACATAACTATTCGTCGAAATGAGATTGATTGAAATTGGAGCACCAAAATCTTCTTTATTAGGGAACCAAGCATGTATGTGCTTCGCTGAAATAAAAGTAAAGAAACTGCAGGTATGGATTTACCAGTTTGGTTGTAATCAACATATGCACCCAACATGACAAAATGCACTCCTCCAGCATCAAAGGAATAGTAGAAGTTGCTGTTGGAGCCACTCTCACTTGCAGGAACTGCAAACCTTTCAGAATATGACTTGAAGGTAACCCCGGAAGCTTGAGGCTCAATCTCATGGTTGCCTTCGATGACCATTGTTGGGACCTTTGAGGTCAGTGGCTCCATGAACCTGCACAACAGTAAGAAATTTGTCAGCAAAATCTCTGAATATAAAATATGCAATACACAGTATGATTCATTCTAAATAGTGTGAAAACCACTTGGAAAAAAGCAGAACACGACCAACTCAGAGTTCTTCAAATCCAACTTGTTAATCCACAAATAGTAAGGTTTACCTTCCCCAGGCATCCCATCGAGGTTGATACGTCTCTCTAATAGGTGCATCAGGAAAAGAACATGAGAAACACGAAGCTCCTTTACCACCAGTTGTACGGTACTGGTTTGCATACGTTAAGTCCCCAACAATTATAACCAAGGAAGGGTCATTTTCCATCAAATGGTCAATAGTGGTTGTTGTGTTACTAGTAAGACCCAAATCCCCAACAAATCCAATTCGATGAGGATATGCGTCTTTGCTTGGCAATGGCAAAGTCTCAAACGAAATTTCCTCACTCATCGCGGGAATAGAGCTATCACCGCACCTGTAATAGTATTTGGTTTCTGGTTCAAGACCTACAATACATTATAAGTAAGCCGGCATTGCAACCAATATCTTCAACAACGTTTCTACTCAACAGAAGTAAACAATATGATGTTGGTTGAAGATATTATCAGCTCTTAATAGCAAATGTAAAGCTAAAGCTGAAACAAAAAACGAAGTCACAATGGTTTCATCATACACATGATAAAAGAGACTCTGATTATTACCATCAATGAAGACATGGTGAATGATGCCTGATGTGTAATTGAGAAGACCATCAAAGGGATATAATTGACTATAAACTGTTGCATTTCCTTTCTTCTTCAGATTGTATTTTCCTTTCTCCTTCCCATACCAAACCTCACTTGCAATCGATTTAGGATCAAGCGGTTTCACATCTTTACCAACCACAGCATCACCTGAAGAAGAAGAAGAAGAAGGATATGAACAAATCTCACAATCCTAGTTCAATACAAGAGTCAACAATCAAATTCAAGAAATGATAAATTTTTACCGGTGACCCAAGAAACCCACATGGAGGTTGGTGTAGAAAGAGCTAAAGCAATCTGTTCTGGAGAAAATTCGGAGGTTGCGTTTCTCTTCCTTAGCCTTGGATGATCGATAGGCAAATCGTCGCTGCCTCGCCGCAGAGATGGGTCGAAACGGCGTGTCAATGGCTTGAACGGGCCGTCTAAAGTCGTCGGAATCGATTCGCCGGCGGCGAGCAACAACGACATCGATGAGACGGCGATGATCGTTGTGAGTAAAGCAGTGGGGATGATGAATAGTGTTGATGGAGTCATGATGATAGATACTCCACGGGTTGTCTCTTCCGTTTTACTTCCACATGTGGTCTCGAGTCTCGAGCAGAGTCAAACAATGGCGAAATTTTGAATTTTTTTTTTTTTTTACTTTCTTTCTTCTCCATTTTTCTTTTCAGTTGGTGCTGAGAATATGCGATTCATGTTCTGTGCTACGTGTCACGTCTTCATTTGAACTTTTGTTACTATGCGTTGAACTAATTAATTATAGTTTCGAAATATCAAATATGTAATGGTATCCTATTAACAAATATTTTAAAATATGTAAACTCAAGAAATGGATGTTTTTTTTGATTGTTTGGATACATTGTAGAAAAACATTCGGAAAAAATAAGACGTAATATACCAAACGAGGCTTTTAAAAATATCAAAAGGGTGCAAAAAAATGTTTTTTTGATGAACGGCTTTCGTATTTATTGGTTTTTTGTTTTTGACAAAAGATACACAGATCATTAGTAGTCGAAAAAGGATAAACTAAAAACAATAAAAAGATAAGTAAAAACAGCTAACACCGACTAAAAACAACCCGTAAACGGGGATCCACTGACAAATTATAATCTCGAGTCTAATTCAGTTTAATATTAGAACCATATTGGCTTCGCTAACTCCACCGACCCGACGCACTCCGCCAAACGATGGATCTTGGAAAGGTGAGATTCACCTAGTTTCCTAGGATGTCGGTGCAAAAAAATGTTAAAAACACATTCATATGCTTTCTAAATATATATCCTAATTTGTGTCAACAAAAAAATAGATATATCCAAATTTCTATATGGATATTAAAAACTAGTCCTGATTTTAAGCTGGAGATAAATTTAGTTATGCTTGTAAGTTACTATAATTAACGACATATTATTGATGTCAATAACTAAAATTAGTAACTTAATGTTGATTAAGCAATGAGTTACATAGCCGAGATTGTCATAGCATAGTGACTAATTTTCTAGTGCTCAACTCAGGTATCATGAATTTAATTCCACCAAATCGCGTTGCTTCGCATAATAAAGTTAATTATGGATCGAATTTTTTCGATCCAACTAATGACAAATAAAAGAGTAATGAATAACATATTATATGTCGTGTATATATAATATCAATTTAACAAAATAGTTTTAAGTCTTTGAGTTTGAGTGAAGAAATACGGAAAGAGGAATCAATAACATTAATATGATTAGATTACAAAATCAGTTTCATTAATATGAATAAAAATAGTAATGCATGGAATAAAATAAGAATTTGATGGATAAAAGAGCGTGAACAGATTCCATGATTGGCTCGGTGGGGCTATAAGAGAAAGAATGCACAAGGGACATAAAATTGTCTACCTAAAAGCTCTTCTAAAGAAGTGTTCCTCACGTTTCCACTTTCCTCTCGGTTAATTTGTGTAAGATCTTGTTGATTTTAAAAGTTGAAGATTTTGTAAAAGAATTATTTTATGAAATGATATTATTATGGCCAATATTTCAACGAAAATGCATTCTTAGAATATATAAATGTCCTTATCTAATATATTTTTTTCGTCGAAACTCATAAAATCAAGCGTTCGGTACAAGATTTACCAATGGGGAAATCGGTAAAAAACTATGGTGTTTACATGGAAAAATGAGAATCCACGAGTCCGAGCACTCTTAGCGAAGACGTCGGCTTGAACATTCAAATTACGAAAAATGTAAAAACCTTAACGATTGAAAACTAGCTTTTAAGTGATTTATCTTATAAGTTATAATATATTATTTATGTGATATATATTTTTCAATAATTATCATAAGATCTTTTTCCTTTTTTTATTTGGCTAGTTTAATAATTAACTAACTTTGGCTAGTGTAAAACTTATCACAAATGTTGTGTGTAGTGTAGTTTAAAACTACTAGGTAGAGACCCGCGCGATGCCGCGGGATTGTCTTTTTACTATGAAATGAAGTGTTATTTTGTAGTTTTTTTTGTAGTCACATGTTCTAGAGATGCAAAATATGGCTATGGATGCTCTGATTTTAAATTTAATCACGACATTGAAGAGATGTTTTTTGGTGAGTTTGTGTAACTGTGTTTGTATTAGAGTGAAGTCTGGTTAGTTGCTCCCTTTCTCAAAATTTTCATTGGTTGTGCTGCTCTCTTTCTCAAAGAGACCGAAAAATGTTTTAATTATAAGCAGAGTCGAATCTCTTCTCGTTCTTCTTAGTATTTTTTCTCTTCCATAACCATCTTTCTCTTCTTGTAGGCAACTTAAGTATCAAAGTTTTTTTTGTTCATCTTGCACTCAATTAAACATTTATTTATGTTTCGTGAGTTTGCCTCTGTTGTTGTTGTCGCGGCATGGATGTTTGTGTCTAGAGAAGTTTCTCTAAAGGACGAGAGATGGTGGAAATCGGGTGGAACATTGGGTTAAAGCATCTGATTCTCTTCATTGTCTCCTTAGTCATTTTCAAACAGTCTTTAGTATATGGATAAGTGAGTTTTTGGTTGCTCTTTAATATGAGAGAAAAGAAAATTGGATTTACCTTTGCTCACAATATCTCGAGATTGCCTTTAAAAACTCTGTTTTCTACATATGCATCATCGAATGTTTTAGTTACATCAATGAGACTTTTCATGAGCTTCAAGTTCTCTGCTCGCAGCTGTGAAACCTGATGGAGATTATAACATGCGAAATTTAACATTTGAGGTTGTGTATTCTGGGTAGCAAAACATACAGTCCCTATAACTTGACTACACGAAACATGACTGTGGAGATATAACATATCAAATCTTCTAAGGTGTAAAAACGCTTGAGGGAAAACAGTAATATTGTAGAAAGGCAAAAGTTTCCACATACTACCCTAAGAATATAACACCTTTATACATCGGTCTCGGTTATGCTTAACTATTTTGATGCATAAAGTAAGTCATCATCTTTTACACGAAGTCCCCTTCTTGACCTTCATTAATTACATGCAGAAACTTGTATATTGCAGAAAAGCTAAATATGGTTTAGATGAAATCACATGAAATGCACATGCTCAGTGATATACTTCAAAGAGCTCGTATAGTATGAGTAATATAGTACCCAAAAATAAGACATACTAAAACATGTAAATCCAAGCATATATATATAGCTCCTACAAAGCATTTAACCTTGGAAACTAAGGTCTTCGTTCATGCAAGTCGTCCTTTGATACTTCTATGTCATCACTGCCATAAAGAAATAATTATGGGACAATTTTTAAAATGAGTTGCCGAAGTTCAAAAGTCTAACAAAGACAAAATCTAAGCACAATAACACTTTTCTACCGATTTAGTTCAATTTTTTTTTTACAGAAAATATGTTAAAGACAATCATTTCCATGTATAATCAATACAAGATAGCATTAAAGGCCAATAAGATGTTGCATCCATTTTTGAGCCATTTTTTAAGAAACTAAAAAATTCATTACCTTCTCCGAATCATTGTATTAATTTCTTTATCGTTGTACGATGAATAGTAAAAAGAAAGAAAGAGAGGAATCTAAAGAATAGTCTACATGTATTAATCTTTTATTTTGATTGGTTATTAATTATTAAACTCTGGATGATGTATCAGATTTTTGAAGCTTGAAAATGATGAGGTGTCGTGATTTGGAGAGTCTCTATAACTTTTATAGTATTGATTTATTTCTTCAAATTTCAATCTAAATTAATTTTGTAAGCCAGTTTTCTCAGTATGATCTTCATTCAATAGCTAATAATTAAGAAAAGGCCAAAACTGGTTAACACTTCCTCCTAGAATTACAAATAAAGAAATGAAGTGGATTTGTCTTATCCTTAATGTTTACTCAACGTGAAAGTCTGTATTGATTGAGTTGAGTGTAGTATAATGTCTAATAATGATATTTGCAAAACGTATTAAAATTTTGTCGAAGTCATGAGTATAACATTACTACTATAATGGAACACAAAATTATAAAACTAATTTTTATAGTTTATATTTATAAGTATGGATTCATGTACATGAACCAACCTACCTATATATACTTTGAATTATTTAAGAAATTAGTATAGTCTGTATATATAAATAAATAAAGTTTCGTGTGATACACGAGAAATTAAATATAAAAATATCATTAAAAATTTAGATTTTAAAGTTGAAATTCACGTAACTATAACCCGTTAATTTAAAATGTAGATTAAAATCATTGTTAATATCATCCAAAATTAATCGAAGACTTTTAATATCACGTGAAACAATGTTCTTAATTAAATAATATAATTTTATAATTCATGCTTACACGAAATTTTATAGGGAGACTTACAAAAATACACCTTTGTATTGTCTGTTTTTCAAAAATACCCCTGCTTGAAATTTTTTTATTCTTACACCTCCTTTTTAATGAAAAATACCATTATACCCCTAGAATAAAAGAAACCCTAAACGTTAAACCCTAAACCCTAAACCATAATTCCTAAACTTCAAACCCTAATAGTTAAACCCTAAACCCTAATCATTAAACCTTAAACCCTAAACCCTAAACCCTAATATTTAAAGTGTATATTTGAGAACCATTAAAAAACAGGTGTAAATGTAAAATTTCTTTTCCTTTTAAGTGTATTTCTGTAAATTAATCAGTTTTAAAATTAGAAGAAAACAATATTTAGTGGAAATATAAAATTTATTTATGTAAAATAGAAAATTTGCTTACATTGAATTGGAAATTTTAAATACTTATGTTAATAATTTGATCGATTAGTGACACATTTCAAAAATTTTGAGTTATAATTTGACGACATGTTGAGTTCACGTCGAACGCATTCCATTTTATATAATAAGTTAAAGTTAATAACATTGTTAATGTATCTTGATTTAACTTTGGTGCAAATCAAAATAATAATACATAATATAGTTATACATTTGGAAAAAAACATACCATTGAATGATGTGGCCGGTCAACTGATTAACCGTAATTGACGCATCGAAGAAAAAAAAAATGTAATGGAACAGAAACGGCGAAAATTAAATTAAAAATTAGCCATTTAAAAAAAAAAAAATCCATTAAATCCGGCATAAAACTGTGTGGTGACCCATTTGATTTCGTACGGAACACACTGCCTTTTGATGACGTGGCATTTTCAAGCTTTTTGATTCGTTGATTCGTTAGTTAATTTCGTTTCACCTTACTAACCAATCACGAGAACCAATCACACATCTCCGTATCACTTTATCGGTTAACAAATTATTATTAATATGTTTTTACAATACTAAACTCCCTCTATTTTATAGTACTCCCTCCCTTTTGTGTTTATAAATTGTTTAAGAACTTTTGTTTTTTTGTTTTTTGTTTTTTTTTTGGGGTCACAAAGAACACTTTTTTTGTGTCAAAATATAAGACATTTTGGAAGCTCTATGTAGATTTAATATGTATTGAATTTTGTGTAACTAATGATATTATGCAACCCTTTTTTTAATTGGTTGAACTAATAATGATAAATTTTTGAAAAAAATTAAATTTATTAATCGGCGTGTTTTCAACTAAAACGACTTATAAAATAAAACGGAAGGAGTAAATGATATTTTAGAGATTTTCTTGTTTCAGTTTAAGTGACATTTTCTACGCAAATATTTAAATCTATTTAATTTTATAACCATTTGGATTATGCAATGTAATTTTTTATTAGTTAAATTTATTTAATAAATGTTGCTTATTGTAAAAGTGATGCACTGAATAAATTTAGCATTTTCTTAATTGCTACATCTAAAAACTTAAATATCAATTAAAATGAAAATGAAATATATGAATATGTGATATATTTGATGTAACTTTTATAATATTTTTGGAGAACGTCTATGAGTGGATACATTCTCTCTTGTGAATTTGAGGAGTGTATAATGTAGACAAATTTCAAATTTTTAATCAACAACACATCTCCTAGATACTAAAAACATGAGTTCTGAAATCGTTTAACCAGAAAATGTTGTTTCCGGTTAGTAAAGAGAAATTTTGTCAGGTGTATTTGTATTAGACATTTAAGACATAAATTCTAGTTTTTTCCAACATTTTTATTTTGAAAAATTTGTAATAAATGCTTTTTTGGCAAGTTTTTTTTTTGGTTTTTGCCGACATTTTGTAAATTTATTTATTGGAAAATATGTAAATTAGCCAAAATATTAACATTAAATTTATTTTCTCCTATATAAAGTGGATGAAAAGAAGAAATCTAAAAAAGTTTACAACTTTAGGTTTTCGTAGAGCTATAGCTCTGCCGCCCGTTGCAGTTTCTCACATTTATATTTTTGTTAACGCACATTTAAATTTTGTTCCAAGACATTTATTCCTTTTTTTTGGGGGTCACAAGACATTTAAAAACAGTTTTATCAAATAAAAGTTGTTACATTTGATTTACAAATAAAATTTTTACTATCGTAAAAAAGATTAAAAATATTTTTCACATCGTTTTTGAAATTTAATTGTTTACTTCGCAATATCTTCTGTCATTCTTCTAGTTCAAGATAATAATCATTCTATTAGTAAACCCAACCAAAGTTTAGTGAAAGCAAATAACATTTGATAATTGATGGTGCAAAAATGTAATTATCGACGATTTATTATTTAGAATGATTTTTAATTAATGAGACAAGAGGCGGTTACGGTAGTTATTAAAGTTCTGTTACAGTCACGGCGTTAAAAAAGGAATTAGACGGCGAAAAAGTGAGAAGGTAAAAGTAAATTTGCGAAATTATAAAACCTGAACTTTAGCAGTGTTTACTCTACACAGTTAAAAAAAAAGTTTTACCCTGAACAACTAACAATGTCCGTTAAGTAGCGGCGTGTATTAACGGGAACGGCAACGTTAACGTTCGTTTTGCGTATATATAACGAAGACGGTTTCCTTGGAGATTGTGCATTTAATCTGTCACTCGTCTCTGCTTCTTCTACATTCTCTTTCCTCTCCTACTTTCTTTTTTTTCCCGAGAAAAAGTGAGAGAAAATCTCGTAGACGAAGAAGCTTCAATGGCGTCGCAATCTCAGAAACTTACCACCGTTTGTTTAGCCTTTCTCATCGTCTTAGCTCTCACCGCAACGATTCTCCACAACAACGACATCTCTCGCTCCAGGTCTCTCTCTCTCTCTGTAATTTTTCATCGCATCTTTCTCTTCCTCTGTGTTTATTATTCTGCTTCGCTGTTTCTTTGCCTCTTCGTTTGAGCTGCATTGTCAATTTCTGCGAACGATTTTGACATTTTCGATCTCTGATTGAACAATCCGCTTCAACGATTTTTTTATCTCGTGAATTTTAGCGCCATGTTTAGGACTTTCACAGCTACTTTTTTTATCTAGTTTCAACGATGTACCACTGTTTCTTCTCCAGATTCCTAAATAACTTCTCTGTTCTCTGTACATTTACTTTTTACAGGAAGCTGAAAACAGAGGAGTTGCAGAGCTCAAACAGCTCAACAATGGCGAACAACAGGTAAGAGAGTATAAAATTTGTTTCCATAAATGTGAAATACACTCCAGATTTCGTAATAACTGCTCTGTTCCCGCGACATTTATGTTAACAGGAAGCTGAAAACAGAGGAGATTCAGAGCTCAAACAACGCAACAATGGCGGCAAATAGGTAAAAGCGAACAAAAAAAAAACTCCATTCACTAGTATCTTTTTTTTGCCGCCGCTCTCAACACATTAAACGCGCTTTTTAACCGCTAGGTTTTATCCACTTTTGTTAACTTGAAATTTAAATTATAAAATAAAAGCCGAACGATCCTAGCCGTTGATATGTTTAAGATCCTCGGATCCGTTTCCTTTTTCCCCTTTTGAGAAAAACGTTCTCTGTTTTTTTTTTGTTAATCCAATCGCCGCTCGCTCACACATGCTCTGTCTCTGTTCAGTGTAGACATTAAATATTTTATCCTATTTTCCACGTCAGTAATTAAAACGTACGATTTTTCACAAAAGGGTAAATTAGTCACTTCCTTTTAAATACTCCAGTTTCTTTCCTTGCGTTTAGATGAGGACACGTGTCAACCAAAGGAATGGTGTAATTTTTTTTTTATTAACTGTTTTTTGGTTGGTTAATGATTATAGCTTATGGTTTTTTTATTTGTTCTGCGTCACTTTAGGTTTGAAGGTATGGAGTTGAAAGAAGAAGCACACGCAGTTGCTGATCCAGATAAAGTTGCTGATGAGGTCGCTGAGCTTGTTCAGATGTACGTTTCTCTCTCTCTTATGTCGATTGTGTGAATGCATTTAGTAGTTAGTTCTAAATTCCTTAAGCATTTCTCATTTTCTGCAATTGCAACTTAGACGACAAAGTCCCCACACACTTGATGACTTGTATGAAGAAGTTAAATTAAAGAACCCATAAGCAAAGATTTATACTTTTGAGTTATAGACTCTAATTAAGAGGAGAACAAAAACATTAATTTTAACTTTTTTATGGGTTAAGAGAAAAACTTTTGCTTTTCTGTTGTCTGTTACCTTCGTCGCTTTAATTTCGTCGTCAAGCGACGTATGAAACCATTCTCTCTCTCGCACAAAACTGACACATTGTCGTTTCACCATGCTTGGAATTGTCAGAGTCGCACGGACATTGTGTTGTTTGTTTTTAATTTTAACGGCGTCCTCTTCCTCACTTCATTTAATTCCATTTTTTCACTTTTTTTTTGTACTCTGTGACTGAATATGGGAGATTACATAGAAGAGCTTGGTTTTGATAACTGCTTTGTCTGCTTCTACCCTCTTTTTATGGCATTTAGTTTTTTTGAGTCTCTTTCATCTACATTTTACGGTCTGCCTTATTTTAGTTTTTTCACCAGCTTAACATTTATGGTATACCAAAAACTTGGATTTAATCGGCAACTACTTTCTTTACCTTATAACCCAACAAATGAGGATCTGTTAGTTATTACGTTAGGTAAAAGAACAAACAGAAACGGTTGCTGAGATGTTTAAGTTTAATCAGCCGACAGATTCAGTTAAAAGGACAAAAGCCATTTTTGAACAAAACTTGAGGTGTTTAATTAACAGGAAGAAGAAACAGGATTTACTTTTACCAAATTTTTCAGTTTGATATGTGTGTGTGATTGATCCATCAAGTTAATTTCAGGAGCGAGCAAAACAGGACAGCAAGGAGGAAGCTAGGATTCTTCTCCTGTGGAACCGGTAATCCAATCGATGACTGTTGGCGTTGTGACCCTAACTGGCACAAGAACCGTAAACGTCTCGCTGATTGCGGGATCGGTTTTGGAAGGAACGCCATTGGTGGTCGTGATGGACGCTTCTACGTCGTTACTGACCCGACTGACGAAGACGTTGTTAATCCCAAACCCGGAACTTTACGCCACGCTGTTATCCAGGAGGAGCCTCTTTGGATAGTCTTCAAGAGGGACATGGTGATAGTGCTGAAACAAGAGCTGATCATGAACAGTTTCAAGACCATTGATGGTCGTGGTGCCAATGTTCACATAGCCAATGGCGCTTGCATCACTATCCAGTTTATCACCAATGTCATCATTCATGGTCTCCACATTCACGATTGCAAGCCTACTGGAAACGCCATGGTTAGAAGCTCCCCATCTCACTTTGGCTGGAGGACGATGGCTGATGGTGATGCGGTCTCCATTTTTGGATCATCTCATATCTGGATTGATCACAACTCACTCTCTCACTGTGCTGATGGCCTTGTTGATGCTGTCATGGGTTCTACTGCTATTACCGTTTCCAATAACCATTTCACCCACCACAATGAGGTGATGTTGCTAGGGCACAGTGACTCCTACACAAAAGACAAGCTGATGCAAGTGACCATTGCTTACAATCATTTCGGAGAAGGGCTAGTTCAGAGAATGCCAAGGTAAGTAAAATTGCATAATCAACTGTTTGTTATTTCAACTTCTTAAACTTTAAAGTTTGACATTTGATCTGACGGTGTATTTTGTGTAATGGCAGGTGCAGGCATGGATATTTCCATGTGGTTAACAATGACTACACACACTGGGAGATGTACGCCATTGGTGGGAGTGCAGAGCCAACCATCAACAGTCAAGGGAACAGATATGCTGCTCCTATGGACCGTTTCGCTAAGGAGGTTCAACTTCTTTTTAAAACCTCGTCTGTTCTGTTTTGCTTTAAACAGAGTAAGGTGTTATGCAGTAGTTCTCTTATACCAAATAAAATAAAATGTGGAGAAACAGGTGACGAAGAGAGTGGAGACAGACGCAAGTGAGTGGAAGAAGTGGAATTGGAGGTCAGAAGGAGACCTTCTACTAAATGGAGCATTCTTCACGTCATCAGGAGCAGGGCCTTCTGCTAGCTATGGACGAGCCTCAAGCTTAGCAGCTAAACCATCATCAATGGTTAACACTATTACTTCTACTGCAGGAGCATTAGGTTGCCGCAAAGGCAGACCTTGCTAGCAGTTCTATCATAGTTACTAATCCTAAAACCTTTCCACATATCTTTGGAAAGGCAAGATACAGTCTTCTTTTTCATTTCTTTTTTGAGTCAGTCATTGATTTCTTCCCCGTCATAGGAATTGGTCAACCTCCGCTTGCTTCTTCTTCTTCTTCTTCTTAAGAAAAAGGGTGGAAATACAGAGAGAAGCAAGCGCAGAAGCGTTGTTCAAAAAGGTTTACTTCTTCTAGTCTACAAATCTCTTATGGGTTTTTTTTTTCAATTTGTCTAGTGGTTTTGTGGGGGTTGTTGAATGGTTGGTTTTAATGGATCTCACTCCCTGTGTTCTAGAGTCTTTTGGAGTTTCTTTAGTGATATCAGACGAAAAAAATGTTACAAGACGATTGAAAAGCTTTTTATTTGACTACAACTTCCGTTGTCTTTATGTTTTTCTGTTTGCTTACTTGTTCCTCTACCGTGTGTGTTTAAAGAATGATAAAATTGTTTAATGCATACTACTTACTTGTAGAAGAGTTGAAAAGGGACTAGTTCGCTAACATTTGAGCATTCGAGAAATAGAATGCACACCATGCATAAGCTTATTCATCTTCATAGGCCATCAATAAATTGTTCAGACATGGGCATTCATCAAACAAAGATCGGGTTTTACCAATTTCAGGAAGACCCTTCAATGCATTGAAACAGAGGCAAGTATCCTCCACTAGGACTGGCCCATTCACCTTCTCATTCACAATCAAACAACACTTTTACATCAGCTTTTGTCAAACCATAGTCACTAGCTTACTTTTATAAGATATGATCACAAACAGAGCTATTTCAGCAGAAGTGATATCACTAATTGCATAGTTGTAGGCTAAGAAATTGTTGGGAGTCTTAAAATAAGATTCAAATTAACTGTTGAGAAAGTTTATTGATTACATAATTAAAAAGTGATGCTTTGATTAAGTAGAAATGCGAAAGATCTTCATGATGAACCAGTGATATTTATATGATGAAGCGAGAATGTGGGCGATGGTGAGTCCACAGAAGACACCTGGTACATACCCTATTGCAACTGCAATCCAGCTCAATGTTTCTTGATCTTCTTCTTCTTCCTCTTGCTCTTCCTTTGTTGCTTCTTCTTCTTTTCCACCGCATGTTTTTTGGAGAGGAATACCGCATAGCCCAAGATTTTCTGCAAATGAAGAACTATCCTGGCTTTGAAATTGAGTACCTTGTGGTATTGGACCTTCAAGCTTGTTGTAAGAGAAGTTCATCCGCTCCAGAAACGTGAGTTTCCCGAGCTGTGGTGGGATTCCACCGTATAGTCTGTTTTTAGACAGATCCAATGATTCGAGACTGGCCAAGTTCGCCAGAGATGGTGGAATATGACCTGTGAAAGCATTGTTTGACATGTTAAGCACAATCAGTTCCTTTAGCAACCTGATAGTTTCAGGGATATCTCCTTCGAATCTGTTTCCAGATATGTCGATGACTTTGTACATTGCGAAACTACTCCAAACCAGCTCCATCATCAATCCTTTGTTTATCAGAGCCAACGAATCATGATAGAATCTCCGCCCTAAAATATGCATTCTATCAACAATGTCTACGCCTAGTGACATTGCAGTCCAACCTATAAAGTAATCTGATGGAATGACTCCATTGAAATGATTTTCGGAAATGTCAAAGATTTGCAGCTCGGCTCCAGGATAAGTAATTGGCCCATTGAACTCGTTAGAACGAAGGACAAGCATGTGCAGATTGGACAACAATCTCAACCAGGACGGAAACGTGTCATTGAGTCTGTTGTGTTCCACGTTCAGAAACTCGAGGCGAGTGCAATTGGCTAGAGACTTGGGAAGTCTTCCCGATAGCTGGTTGTAACCAACATCAAGTGATCTCAAGGCAACACTGATAGATTCCTCCGGAAAGTAACCAGAAAGGTTGTTGTTATGAAGATTCAAGACTATAAGCATAATATTGAAATTCTCAAAACACCGAGGAATCGAACCGCTGAAGTTGTTGTTGGATAAATTAAGTGTCTCAAGATGAACCAATTCGCATATTGAACGAGGAATCTTCCCTGAAAACCGATTATCTGAGCCCACAAGGAACGTCGTAGAGTTTGGTAACATAGGAAATGGATCCTGAAAAGTGTTTGAACTTATATCAAGGATAGATAGATATCCACATCTTTGAATAACATCCGTTGATCCTTCAAACCCACCGAAAGAGTTATGAGAAATGTTCACAGAGTACAACTCTGGTAGACTCCATAACCACTCTGGTACTTGGCCTTCAATTTGATTGGCAGAGATATTCAAATAACTCAAACTGGTTAGGTTTTGTAGAAACTTGGGAAACTCAGAAATATTGCAGGATGATAAATACAAGTATTGTATAGATGAGGGAAGGTTGAGAGTTGAACTGATCTTCAAATTATTCCCTGAAAGATCCAAGTGCCTCAGTGACGTGAGATTTGAGAAAAGACTCAAGTCAACTATGGTGCTCGTATTCAGGTAGGAGAGTTCAAGTTTCCAGAGCCCAACAAGTTTCGATATAAATCCAGGGATCGGGCCGCTGAAATTGTTTTCTCCAAGAAATAAGCTTTCAAGTTTAGAGGATGGTGAAGAGATATTCCCAATCTCGAGAAAACCAGTGAAGTGGTTTCTTTCCAGGTAAAGATAGTTTAAAGAAGGGATCATGAAGAGAGATGATGGAATAGATCCCGAAAATGAATTCCCACCAATATCGAAATCCTCTAGTTTGGAGAGGCGACTCATGTTAGATGGGAGCATACCTTCAAACTGGTTATAACTAAGGAAGATCTCGGTGAATGAGGTCATGTTGAGTAGCACGTGAGGAAAGCTCCCGCTGAGCATATTGTCTTCAAGGCGCAAATTTGTTAGCCCATTCAAATTTCCAAACGAATCCGGCAGCTCACCCGTGAAACCATTATCAGAAAGCATAAGATGAGTGAGATAAGAGAGATTTCCGAGTGAAGAAGGAATCTTTCCAAACAAATTGCAACTTATAAGACTCAAATAACTCAAATATTTGAGGTTGCCGATGGAATCTGGTAAAGTACCCGTAAGATTATTGTAGTGAAGATCCAAGCTCCGAAGATGATGTAGCCTGAACAAGCTACTATTAGATCTCAAAGGTCCATTGAGTGAAGTAAGCATGAGGTTTAACTCGATAACCTTGCCCGTCTTAGGATCACAAGAGACACCTTCCCAAGAGCAGCAATCAGTGTTGTTCCTCCACTCCTCTGTCTTCTTATAAAAAGGAACCCCATCATAAAACTCGTTCTTGAACTCCCAGAGTGCATCCCTCTGGTCTGGACGACACAAGTGCTTGGCAGTAGGAGAAGCAAAAAGAGGTATTAAGTTAGAAAGGAAGATGATTAAATTCAAGCTCCACATTATCATCCTCCTCTTCTTTTCACAAGACATCATGTTTTTTTTTGTTTTTTTTCTTTTAATTTGAAAAAGGAGTTGTTGTTGATGAGTGTGATGACTCTACTCCTATATCATTGGATTGTCTTTCATTATTTGTGGAATAAAACTAAAGTTTGACTTACCAAAGTCTCTTTGTGAAGAAGACTCATTAGCTTCCACAAAAATTTTGTGACTTCTTTGACGGATAATGAAATTGGAATTTGCTAACTACCTTGAGAGTCCATAAACGAGAGTCTCCACTAGGAAAAAGTTAAAACACTAAGAATTCTGAATATTCAAAGAGTGAATTAATCTCACTGACATGCGGTGTGGGCAATTCTCCAGCCGTATGGTAGAAGTTTGAGGCTTTGTATTGCCTAAACTTTTCAATTACTTAATAATCTTATGAATTAGCAATTGCACTGATATATGCTTTGCTTACTTCACTGTTTCTTCTCATGTCTTGTTTTGTCTTCTTGAGAAGAAATGTTAAAAAAAATATATAACAATAGGGAACAAGAACCTGGAGAATGTCATTAGTGCTCAAAACTAATCAAATGCTGGGCACAATGTTCTCTATTTAAATTGTATCATTCATTCATTCATCTGTCTGGAACACATAGCCAACCTCTTTGAAGTGAGATTTCAACATCGCCAAAGACTTGTACCTGTGAGATATCTTGTTCTTTTCTTCCTTCGCCATTTCTGCATACCTAACAAACCAAAAGACAACCACACGCAACCTTCTTCAGTTGTTCTCCCTTATCCGGAAAACCAAGAGTTAGTAACTTAATGTTTTCTACGAGATAACAGAGGCATACGTTTGATTATATCCGTCAGGTTGAAACACTGGATCCCACCCAAAATCGGTTGGTCCTCTTGCTGGAACTATCTTACCCTAACACATCAATCACATAGAAAAAAATGCAATCAAACCTTCGACAATTAACCAAAAAGAGAAGATAAAATAACTAAAACGAATGGCAGATGGAGTAGAGAGTTTGATAAAAGAGTAGCGACAATGTTGAACATACCGGAGTTTTCCCCAAAAAAGTAAGAGGTTCAGCACCTGGACCATGCGAGAAAGAGAATGCACACAATGCATATGCTGATTTATCTTCATATGCCATCAATAAGTTGTTCAGACCTGGACATGAGTCAGACCGAGATTGGGTTTCACCAGTTTCAGAGATAAATCAAACAAAAGACTTAGGTGAGAGAGATACAATTGACTATGAAAACAAACCTTCATGGCCAAGTTTCTCAAGAAACCATTTGCTGCAAAAACAGAAAAGACGATCACAAGTGGCACAAAAAACAACTCTAGATCAACCTAGCTCTAATACAGTTAGAGTCCCACACTAACAAGAAGTTGATCCCAGAAACTTCACCGCGACGAATTAAAACATCCAGGATCAGAACATTCAATAAATCTTTTTGGCTAGAAGCAAAACGAACAAGACTTGATCCGATCCAACCAAAAAACATTGATATCCAAATAAAGCTACCACTCAAGAAACCTTCAGAAATAAAGGTTGGCATAAAAATTTATCACCGTGACATATCTATACGACAAAGTGGAATAGGAGAAACTCTCCTTTAAATGATTGAGAAGAGAAAAAGAAGTTTTACAAGCATACCATCAAGAGAGGAATGAACAGAACAAAACTTACATGTATGGCCCTGAAAAATCCAACCAGAACAAGAGAAAATCAATATAGTTTCAGGCAGTGTGTGAGCATTTGCTTTACATAGAGAGTAGGGATTATCATACCAGGAAGACCCTTCAAGGCATTGAAACATAGGCAAGTATCCTCCACTAACACTGGCCCATTCACCTTCTCATTCACAATCAAACAACACTTTTGCATCAGCTTTTGACAAACCATAGTCACTAACTTAATAATACTAAGTCCACATTCAGTAGAAGTAGTAATACAACAAACAGTATGATCACAAAGAAAGCTATTTCCAACCAAAAGTAGAAGAAGGGTAAAAGCTCATCGTGCACCTGAAGAGCAGCCAAACGAGCTTTCTCTTTAGAGATATCCTCAGGTTCACCTTGCAGCTCAGGCACTGCACACATTACAAACCTATTGAGTCTAAATCCGAAGAAGGAAACACAAATCGAGAGAGAGAGACAGAGATGAATCGAAAACGTGTACTCACGATCGAGTTTAAGAGACTTGAAAGGAATTGAATTGCTGATTATAGCTTTGACTTCTTCGAGCTTCTTTGCGTTTCCCGTCACGAATGTCACCGGCCGCGGCAAAACCACCGCTCCTTTCGCCGCCGCCATTTTTTTTTTTTTGTGTTCTCAGATATCGAAAGTAATCGACGCTTAAGAGATCAAACAACAAGTCACGTAGTTTCTTCTTGACAAACAAATGGGCTCAAGCCCATTTTATCTAGGCCCGTTACATTAAATCTATGTTGTCGGAAGTAAACTTTTTTAACACTAACTAGATGGCTCTCCGCGCAATACGCGGATAAATTATCGTCGAAATATTAGTA
>OVAN01002512.1:0-33126 GCA_900406275.1 Anastatica hierochuntica
AAATGCGCAGAACCTGATTGAGAGACAAGTTACAGTTTTAGGAAATTAAGAAAACTATAACCCAATGCATCAATATAAGAGGGAAGATTTACATCGTCTCTCGGCAAGAAAGGCAAAATTGGAAAAAGAATTTCTACATCCTGCAATCCCATCAAAAGTTCAAAACCTAAGACACAACAAAAAGAAAAAGCTATAAAGAGTTTTCAACAAAACATTCCACAGACTTTACCTTTATTTTTGTATCAAACAACTTTCTTATAGTATGTATTAGTTCTGAAGAAGGAGTGAGCCCTTCGGTAAGAGTTTGAAGAACCTGTCATCAAGGAGGAATAATTAGGGAATAGTAAAACTACCCACAGCTCTTCGAAGCTTTTTCACTTATTTACAGTAGAAAATAAAGTGTTAAGAATGATGAGAACCTGCATTAGGAGGTTCTCACTCCCATTCGGTGGGTCAGCAATAATTTTAAGAAGCTCAGAGGATGAGCCCATAGTACGGACTAGTATTGGGATTTGACGGTGAATAGCCTACACAAAATAAACAGTGAGAATAAACACCAGACGAAAAAATATATTGACATTAAAAACTAACTTGATAAAATGAAACAGCAGACTTCAGTCTTACCTGCTTAACAGGATCTGATGCATCTTTGTAAATGCTGAACACATGGAAAAAAAGAGCGTGCTTCTGAAAATAAAATAATATGCAAAGGGAACAAAGGTTTTAGCAACATTTAGCAGCAGAATTAAAGGCTAGATTTGTTAATTAGTTAAAGAACCAAACAAAAATCACAAGACCTTTGTACAGAGAGCAAAATAGAGTGACAAGCAACGTTGCGCTTCAGTAACTGAAGATGATGATGTTGCTTCTGAGGACGTATCCATGCCCGCACCACTTACCGGGTGAGATTTATTTGGTGGATTTTCCAAATCAAGATCCTAAAGAGAAACGAGAATGTTCTAGTCAGATACTTTGTACGCAGGGCGCAGAATATAAAATTCCGAACACAAAATGCTTTCATGAACGACCGACCACCTTTCTACAATCATCAGGCAATGTTTGAGCATCTCCTCTCTCTGAAGAAATGCAACTGACGACAGAAAATAGCTTGTCCTTTGCAAATTCCTCAATCTGTTGTGTAATGAATGATAAAGAATAGAGCTTGTTTGCAACCTGTAAAATGAACCATAATTATTAAAGTGGTAACACATTGACATTGGAATACATTAAAACTCAGGTTTTGCAGAAACATACCAGGCGGATTGCTTTCATGCGAATCTCTTCCAAGTGATGAACAGCACTCTTTCATTCAAGAAAAGAGAGGAAAATGTAAGACGTAAGGGCCATATAGAAGAAGAAATGAAAAAGTCAGGAACAGAAGGAGAGAGAACCACAAGCATGATGCCTGAATAAAAAAACTTCACTGAAATCTCAATGATGAAAATGTTCGCTGCTCTAAAGAAAAAGGAATCGGCAAAGAGGTGAAATGGAAGTAACCTGCAAAGCAATCTTCAGGCAGTCATTTCGGATTCCAGGTCTTGTTAAAATCAGACTCCAAACTGCACTGAGACCTTGAGTAACACGGTCTCCGCTTTGTAAATCTTTTTCAACCTTGTCACAACTTCCAGGACAGCAAAACGATTCCAACAGCTTCAGAACTGATTTCGGCAGAAATGGAGAATCTCCAAGCAATTTACTTAAAGATTTGTCCGACGGAGGAAAAGAATCTCTAAGTGCTTCAGCCTAGAAGATAAAAATGTTTTCTGAGGAATTCCCTGGTAAAAGTTGACTAAGATGCAAACAAAATGCTTACCACAGTCAGCAAGAAACTTTCATATGCAGACGCAGCGGTAGTTGACGAGAAGAAATCTTGTTCTGCTTCTGCCTCCCCATATAGCCTGTAAAGAACTCGCACAGTCAGCTCATGTCCCTGGAAACATAAGTGGCAATTATCAGAGTCAGCTCATGTCCCTGGAAACATAAGTAGTAATTATCAGATAAATAGCTTTTAAATCAATTAGAGATGTCATCCAGCATTTCCAAGACTAAGATATTCTAGAGTCGTGCCAGTTGAGAACTCCGACCATTAGAAATTCTCCCAAGATACAGTCTGAAAGTCAAGATTTAATACCGCTATCTCTTGCAAAATGATTTCATCACCAGAATTGGGCACTTTGATAGTATCAAAACACAATAAGCATGTATCAAAAATACACACCTCATGACTCAAATAATCTGAGAGGATGTGCTCCTGTAATACTTTCCAAGGGTCTAACTCTGAAGGAAACTGCAAAATTGGCAAATGTGACGATCAAATTACCATGAGACAGAAGGCCAGTATACCTCAAATGGTCATCTTGCGATGTATTGGTAGGGACTAGAACACATTTAAAGGGTCTACTAGGAAAGCATGAACATTCATAGAAACGGAACAACAATCAGTAAGTATTACTGTACTAGAGATATTCACTTTCTACCAAAACCAGATCTTGGAGTATAGGCAAGTGGGGCAAGGGTCAAGCAGAGGCCAATATCTTCAAAATTATAAAAATACACAAAAGAAAATTTCCTGCAGAGTAATAAATCATAAGCTGGGCTATGAGAGGGCTGGAACAGTCCTTTCTCCACGGATGGCTTACAAGACCCAAAAAAAAAAGAAATGTCAAAAAGATAGTTAGAAAATGACCTCAACTCCCAAATGAGCAAGCAGAGAAAACCGAAGCTGTGAACCACCAGACAATGATATTTGCTTGTATGCTTCAACAATGCGCAGAAACACCAGCTTCTGCAAACTGTCTTTTTCTTCATCAGAAAGGTCGACAACAGGTGCTGATATCTTAGGCAAGAGGAACTGAGGTGCGGAAGCAAGTGAAGTTGCCGTGGAGGAAATCAAGCTGTTAGAACCTGTGCCAGTCGCCTTTGGACTAAATTCCTCAGACTTATCCACCGACAATGAGGGAATCACAGCAAGAAGTTCTCCACTTAAACTCACATCTTGATTCTTACTAGCAAGCTCCACATTTGTAGAACCCAATAGAGAAGTAATAGGGGCTTCTGATAACACATCATGTCGAGCAGAAGAATCCAATCCAGGTATACCACTCTCTATGTTCCCAATGTAATGCACATTTCTAGGAAATACAATATTGCTCTCTTCATTTACTGGATGAGAAGTATCAGAGGAAGCTGATAAGCCAGTTGCAAGAACTGCATCTTCAGCTGGAAACATCTGTTGGTCCACATGATCAGCACGGAGTTCTTCACCTTCCTGTCATTGGCAAGATTTTATTAGTACAATACAACCATAAAGACTAGATAGTAACATAAATAACGAAATAAAGTATCAGAGTATAAATAGCAAGTAAAAAGCATCCGTACATTTTCTGTTTTTGGTGTTTGACGATTTATGAGGGCAGCAACCGGTGGGAATGCTGTTGACAGTGAAAGAACACCAGCCACAAATGATGGTGGATATTTAATTTGTGCATCACTGCCAACTATACACATGTTCATCACCGACTCGTCAGTGCTATCAGCATAAGAAGAACCATTTGGTTGAAAATTATGCATATTAGCCATCACAACATCGGCCAGCAAATCTGCAGAAATACTTGAAATAAGAATCTCTAAAGATCCAATTGCTTTTTCACCCTGAGCAACCAAGGCTCCGAACATAGCTACCAGTTGCTGAACAGGTCCAGTATCACTCCCTCCTCTACTATTACTTGGTCCAGTTGAAGTGGAAGCAACGGGAGGCAGAGAGCCTACGTTATTTCCATTTAATCCTTCAGTAGATTCTCCTGGCACAGAAGGTGCTACTCTTGCACGTTTTTCCCTCAAAGCATCTCCATTCAGATCAATATTGTAGTCTGATCCAGATCTTTTCCTACCAGATTTACTTTCCGCGACAGCAGAACTTGCACAGAGAGAATTCTCTTCCATTGATACCTGAAACTCATATTTTTAATTCAAATGTTTGCAGCCAACATAGATTAGCCAAAACATAGAGAGACTCATGCACACGTAACAATAACCATTTAGATTCAGTTATAGATGGAAAGAGCAACAAACTACCTGATTATCCTCTAAATTGTCTTTGTTCTGAATGCTTGCGTTAGTCTTGTAGAACGGATCTTCAACTTTCTCTGCCCGACCACCACCTTCTATCTCTTTCAGAGCACCGATCAACCGGTCCTTCCACTATAAAATTGACAGCAGAGATATTGATATTTGCAAGACAATCGTGAAAAACAACTGCAAGGACAATATTGCCTTGACCACAAAAGGAGAATATACCATCTCAAAATTAATAAACGGTTATAACTATTATCTGATTCGTAATGATAGAATAGGAAGTACGCCATGTCAACAGAATACGCATAATCCATTAACATTCAAAAGCATAAACTAACAATCGATTGCAAACTTTTGTGAAGATAATATAAAGAATTGGAATATGGTCATTTAGTTGCAGTAACCATCAACAGTAAAACAGAAAGAGTGAACTCAATCTTTAGAGGTGACTAAAACAAAATAATACCGGTGCAGCAGCGGGATGTGTACATTTCAAGCAGGAGAGAAACATGGTCTTTAGGGCAAGATTTGCTGCTGCAGCATGCACTCCTTTTAGAAAGCTTAGGGGATCTAAGCTCAGTAGAACAGGCAGAATTCGTCCACAATATGCAGGACGTTTCTTTGCAACTGATGAGAGACTGTATAAGAAACAGAATCAAATGAAGAGGAGCTCATGAGCCATAAGAGAAGTTTACATACACAAATATCATGATGGGAGATATATTTTCCCTTAAACACTAGTAACTACGTGCAAGCATCAAAGCATATTTTCACATTTAACCGCTCTAATCAAAGGAACTTAGTCCTCACTAGACTGGATGCTCGTCAAACAATAGAATCGAGTATAAGTTTTCACCCCTGTTCAGAATTACCAAGATTTTCTAGACATGAATGAACCAAAAAGGGAGCCATAGAAAGAAAAATATATACCGGCTATATTTTCATGAATTTCACAGAAGTTTTTGCAGGTACTCTTGTCAATATCCAAACTGACTGAGCAATACCATACTAAACTGAACATAGAGATAAACAAGCAACTCACCTATTGATGAGAACAATAACCGTCGAGCTATTTAAAGAACTTGCTGCAGGATGTCTAAGCTGATCAAGCAGTAAGCCCAATTTCTGGCTAGCCTCAATCGACAAGTCTCCGATATTCAAAATAGGATGCCCACCACGAAGAATCGATAGATTAAAATCTGCTTGAGTTCCTTCGGGACAAGTAACTAAATTGTATAAGAAACTAGTTTCCATTACAATACTAATAACACAATAAACTTCCGATTTCACATAATTGAGAGCGAATAGATCCATAAAGAAATACCTTCGAGAGAAGGAGACTTCAAAGACCCGCTAGGGTCAGGTGTATACAAAAGAATAAGGGCTTCCACAAATTTCATAGCGGACAATTTTATACCACTGTTTCCTTGCTAATATAAAAGTCACAACAAAAATGCAATCAGACAAGATAGGAACTCATCGGAAAATTAAAGAGAGCACCACCAATTCCCACCTTGAAAGCCACCAAGCATATTTCATCCTTGAACTTAATCATCCAAGTCCAGGAAGATTCAAGAAGCTCATCTACCTCACTAGAATGCAAACCCTGGAACAAAAAGAAAAGACAACCAAATAGCAATAAGCATGTCAAAGAAGAAAGGATTTGCAGTTCAAAAATGGCACAGTAACCTCAAAAGCTAACTAAACCTGGAGTGCCACTCTTTCGAGCGTGGAACGGAATAAAGCAGTTCCAGATGCAATGACCTGCCTCGCTACAGCCGGTGTCTCATCTTTGAGAGAATTCATCAAAAGTGGCACTATCTCAGGCAATAACTCCACATATTTCAAGCCAATATCCCCAAGTATCCTGCATTTCAAATAGCATTTCAGAGAGATTCAGCGAGTAAGTTATGCATACAAACAACGGAGCTTACTCGGCTACAAACTTGCGGACAGCACCGAATGGATCGGAGAGGAGATCGAAAAGGAGAGGAAGAATCTCGGTGGGGAAAACGGAGGCGTCGCCTTGCAAATCACGGCGCAAATGGCGCAAGCGGTGCAGCTTCGGAGGCAATTCGGTGGCTGATTTGGCGGAACTAGCGAGACCTTGAAGCTTTTCTCTTGAATACGACGAAGCCATGATTCCAACCATTATCGGTTCGAGAAGTATATTAGTACCCAGAGCTTCGTTGGTAAGGTGAAGAATCGATACGCATATCTCTCTTCTTCTTCAATGGCGTAGGGTTTAGAGAGAAGGAAGGCTATGGAGATTCGTTTTGTTTCTGATGTGAACAATTGAACAGTGATTTCCAAATTTGATGTCAAGAGACAATTGAAACGACGTCGTTCGATTTAAGAGAAAACTTTGCACTATACTCCTTTATAATTCATATTATATTATCTACGTCCCACAATAAAGTTATGAGAATGGGCCGATGCTCTGTTACGTAAATCAGCCCATCACGAAATTTTATGGCCCGAATAAGGAACTTAAACTAATTCGGTTTGATTTGGTCTGTTTCGGTTAACAAAATTAAACTGTCAATTATGAGAAGACCTCTGGTTTACTCCCCTGCCTTATGAAGGAAATTGATGATAACTAACATACAGAGCCAAGCCAAAAGCAAGAGATACACACACACTTATAAGCTATGCCTGAAACCACACCTTTGATGTAAGAACAACCAGAGGCTATGCTTCTTTCTCAGAAACAAAATTCAATAAGGAACATAGTTGCAGAGCTCACTATCATCAATCTATGTGTAGCAAGGGAGATTTCATTCCCAAAACCAAACAAACAAGTTTCATCCTTTTGTAATCAACCTGAGACTAAGATGCTATCTCTGAGTCTAATACCATCTACACCTAATAGCAAAGCTTCCACTTTTAATAGTTGAACAAGTAGGTTCCCACAAGCTCAATATCAAATGCTTTTGAAATCAACAGAATCAAGAGAGTACATTATTATTGTAACTGACAACTTGGTTCTTGCAAAGCGAAAGAAAGAGATTACAGTAAAGAAAACACTATCAAAGATCATATAATGAAGGAAACATAAAAAGGACACAGACTACTCAAACAATATCATCTTTCTTCCTTTAGATTCACTTCAAATGTTACCATTTCGTCTGAAAATTTTACCTTTTTTTGTCACTCAGAGCGATTAGCAAACCTCTCAACCTTCTCATCGTTCAGGTTGATACCAACCATAGCTTCTCCAAGCCCAGAGCTCACCTCCACAAGCATCTCAGGGTCACTGTAATGAGTCACAGCCTGAACAATGGCACGCGCACGACGAGCTGGATCACCACTCTTGAAGATACCTGAGCCAACAAACACACCATCGCATCCAAGCTGCATCATAAGAGCTGCATCAGCCGGAGTAGCAACTCCACCGGCTGCGAATTGAACAACCGGAAGACGACCAAGCTGTTTAGTCTGCATCACAAGATCATAAGGAGCTGCTAATTTCTTAGCGAAAGTGAAAACCTCATCATCATCCATGTTCCTCAAAACCCTAATGTCACCCATAACAGATCTCACATGCCTCACAGCTTCCACAATGTTCCCAGTTCCAGCTTCACCTTTAGTCCTAATCATCGCCGCACCTTCACGAATCCTCCTTAGAGCCTCACCGAGATTCCGGCAACCACAAACAAAAGGGATCCTGAAATTATGCTTGTTGATATGGTGATCTTCATCGGCGAGAGTCAAAACCTCGCTCTCATCGATGTAATCGATTCCGATAGCTTCGAGGATCTGAGCCTCAACGAAATGACCAATTCGAGCTTTCGCCATCACCGGAATCGTAACGGCTTGTTTGATTTCTTTAATCATTTGAGGATCGCTCATCCGAGCAACGCCTCCTTGAGCACGAATATCGGCGGGAACACGCTCCAAAGCCATGACGGCGCAAGCACCAGCTTCCTCGGCGATGCGAGCTTGCTCAGCGTTGACGACATCCATGATAACTCCACCGCGAAGCATCTGAGCCAAACCGACCTTGACGGAGAAGGGAGATTTCTTCGCCTCCGTAATAGCTCCGTTACCGTAAACCGCGACGACGCCGGTTCCTTCCATGATGAATGGAATCAGAGAGATTTGTGGAGAAAAATAGAAGAAGATTCGTGAAGAGATTTATGACCAATCTTGGTCTATCTTGGATTAGGCTTTATAGTGAGAGTTTGTGGCGATGTGATTATTAAAGGAAATTAAAAAAAAAAATGTTTATTGGGAAGTGAGATTGGTTACGATCGGACGGTCTAGAAAATGCACGCTTTCTTTACAAAAGATGATGAAAAGCATCATTTTACTTCTAAAACATCTTTAAATTTCTTATAGCCAATCGTTTTGGAATGCGATTGAGATACATTTGGTAGCCATGGGGAAACATTCGTTTTCCTTTAGTTTTTTTTTTGTAAGTTTGGTTTTATAATAAGAATATTTTCAAATAATTATTTCAAAATAGCAGTGCAAATTATCAACATTAATGTTTTCGGTGCCCAACAAAAGGAAAGGTTGAACATAAAAACAATTTTCTCAAAGCTGAAAATATTAAACCAAAACAATTACAAACCCCATCAAGAGGCTATGAGTCACTGAGTTTGTCTTTTTTTAAGTACACAGACACACACACACACACAGCTTCAAGGCACAAGTATGCATTGTTCCTTTGCTATTTCCTTTCTCCTATGTGTTTAATTTTCTACAGGCACGGCTTCAAGTCGCCCGTTCAGTTGCATACCTCGATGAATTGCGAGTCCTTCCCGAGTGGACTAGACAGGCACACGCTTTCCCCGGTACTTATCAAAGAACTGTGCATCGTCACATAAACTCAACAGAGTCAATATCAATCGCAGCAGAATATTAATTAAAGTTGATGGAAACTAAGAAAAAGCACTTAGGGATGGAAACTAAATATCATGAGAAACAAAGAGAGAATTATCCATTGTAATTTGGAAATGCGAAAAAACTATGACTCCATGTGGATCAGAGTTATGCATCATTCCCACCAAGCTTGAGCAGATCACATGGATAAGAGTTATTGATAGCATCATAGCATAAAGTAAAGGCATGTTGTATTTGAAGTCTACGAGTCTCGTGTGATGTTTTTTCCCATAAAGTCTTGGCTTTCATGTTTTGATTTCTGAGACAATTGAAAAGGTTCTACATTGCAGTGAATTTTGAATTGGGTACATACCGATCTTATGTAAGGTTGTTGAATGATCCAACCAAGAATGGGTATCTTTTGTACGAAAACTGCCAAGGTTGGCCAGAATCCACTGAGATAAATAAGCAAACATTGTTATTAACTGTCTATGGTTCCACAGGCAATACCAGTAAGAGGGAAGAAGGAAAAGTAAACAGACCTGAAAAGTACAAAAAAGCCATAGGTCTCCAACATCATTCCCAGGATAGGCCATCCAATGACTATAAAGAAAAAGCCGGCCCCAAAAGATATGGTTCCCTGAGTATATAACATATGAAGAAACATGTAAACACCCCATCTCACTATGCCCTACATACTGACAAGGTAGAGAAGATGGAAAGCAAACAACAAACCTTAAAATTTTGACGCTTCATGAAAAACTGCATTGTAGACTTGAGACCAATGGTTAGACTAACCCCCGAGATGAAAAGAATCTGAAGAAGACAAGAAAAGTAACGAGTACTTAACGACCATAGTTCTGGAACCAAAGCAAGAATAGCAGTCTAACCAAAAGAAGTAGAAGACATCTGAGGGACTTACATTTCCCATGGCAAGTAATCCCTTATCAAAGACGAAGATTATTCCCAGAAACGAGAAAAATACGCCAAAACCTGTCAGCCCTAACCCAATTTCTGTTCCAAATCACATAACAAACATTTAAGTACATCCCCAAAGGAATAACGGTGTAGCTTGATATTAAGATATATGGAAAACAAACAGGTTTCAACAATAGCAAAAGAGAAAATCAATAATTCATTCGCTTAAGAAAGCTATGAGTGACGAAGACATACTTTTCCGGTCATTCATTTCAAAGGACATCATCGTTCCAGTTGTCGAATTATTCAACCTTTCGCTGCAACAGATGAACATAAGTTGAAATTCAGGAATACAACCATTGAAAGGACATCATTAGATGTGCCTATAGATTCACATGACTCTCTGATATATGACCAATACAAATTGCAGTGAGATTCAAAACTCTCGAATCAGTTCTGGCGACAATCAATAATTAGGAACATCATACGGATTTCATTTGACGTCGACCGAGAAATGTCACTTACGGAATCAAACGCATAAACCCTAACACATACATGCTCAATCGAAAAGAGTGTGTACCCCAACAACACACCAAACGAGTAAAGAAAGAGATCCAAAGATACTAGAACCGATCTAATCAGACGAATTTCAAATGAGAGAATGCAGAAACTGAACAGAGAGCGACTAGAACCGATCTAATCAGACGAATTTCAAATGAGAGAAAGCAGAAACTGAAGAGAGAGCCAGTGAAACGAGGACCATAACAAACGGAATCCAAAAGCAGAGGAGTAACATACAGATCTAGAATTAGACAAGGACGAACGTGCTTAGAACACAAGGATCCATTCAGGAAAGATCATAACAAACGCATCAGATGAATAATAAATCAGCGAGACGAACATAAGCAGAAATGATGATGACGATGATGGTGATGGAGAAACAAAGAGAGAGCAATTAACCTGTACGCAAAGGAGCAGATGAGACAAACGGCTAGAGAGAAGAATAAGGCGGAGGAGCGCGAGAGCACGGAGGAGGAAGAGAGGCTGAGGAATCACAAATCACAAAACCGCCGAGAGCTCAAACGGAAGGGAAGGAATGATATAGTGCTCTTCAGAACAATGAAGTTCATGTGCCTTACCATTCATCGCCTGACACGTGGACTTTGCTTTCTCTAAACCGGTAGAGATTCATTTCAGAAATTAAAGAAGACCGGGGATGCAAACCAAACCGAAACGTCAACTAGAACCCACATCAAATACATAACAAAACCAAAAAACCGAACGAACGAACCAAAAAGTTGCTGTGTTATGGCTTTACAAATATGACATCTAATTAACGAGGCCTATAAATTTTATTGTTGGGCCGGGCCTGACTACTTTGGTTTTGTAGCCTTTCACTTTTTCTTCTCTTTGTTTCCATCAGAGTATCAAGGAGAGCTACAAAGTGGGGCATGGACATAGCTCTCTTCTCGCCGTCGTCCCTCTTCGCCGCCGACGGTGACTCCTCCGGTTTGTTATCTCTCTCTCCTCTTCTTCTTTGGTCAATTAAAGAGCTACGAAGTAACTGTATAGTTTCATCTCCTCAGATGGAGAGACGACGGAAACGAGTCAGAGCTTCGTCGAGAGGAATCACCAGTTTCCTGGAATCGTAATTTCTGTTTTTCCGATTTGATTTTATTTATATGCTTTCCATCGAAGAGTGAAACCTGAGCTTCTGATTTTTGAGATTTTAGATCTTACTTTGGGAAGTTTGCTAAATTTTCTTCATAGGTTTAAGTTTAGTGTTAGTTGTTATTCAACTGTGGTTGCCTTCGAGTTTTTGTTCTTAGTAGAATTCATTGATTGTGAATCTCCAACAGGAATTGCAAATCCGTGAATTCGGTTTCCACCAGCTGAATGCTAACCTGCTCTGGCCAGGTTCATTTGCCTTTGCTGATTGGTTACTTCAGCATCGACACTTGATCCAAAGGCGACGTTGTCTCGAATTAGGAAGGTACTTTCTGTTATCAAGATCCCGTAGTTTATCGGTCTGTGTCTTAGTTTACAACTGCTTATATTATGACAAATGATCAACTGGACAGTGGCACAGGTGCTCTAGCTATTTTTCTTAGGAAAGAGTTTAATCTCGATATAACTACGTCAGACTACGATGATCAAGAGATTGAAGACAATATTGCTCATAACTGCGTTGTGAACAAGATTATCCCTGCTTTGCCGCATATCAAGCGTAAGTTTTTTTACCACTTGCATTCTCGGTCTAGGGAAAAAGGCGTTTCCACTTGATTGTTTTTTTGTTCTACTATGATAGATACTTGGGGAGATGAATTTCCAATCTCGGAACCAGATTGGGATTTGATCATTGCCAGTGATATCCTTCTATGTAAAAATACTCTCCCTTCTCCCATTTTGTTTGAAAACTACATACATATACATCTTTAGTGCTTTTAGTAACTTGTTGGTTTGTTTTGCAGATGTGAAACAGTACCCGAACTTGATAAAGTCTCTCACTTTCCTTCTCAAAACCTACAAACCAAAAGACACCAATGCCATTAGTCCAACAGAATGCAAGCTAAATGGTCAGTATCATTTTCCCAAAAAGACTCCTTTTCTTTTTGTCATCACAATAGTCAGTCTTACACATTAGTCTTGACCGGTAGAAGCAGAAATGGATCTGCCTCAGCCGGTGTTTCTAATGAGCTGGAGACGTAGAATCGGGAAAGAAGATGAGTCTCTATTCTTCACTGGCTGCAAAGAAGCTGGCCTCGAGGTGAATCATCTGGGAGACCGAGTTTATAGCATCAAACAGAGAGACACCAACCCCTGAAGAATAGGAGTAAATTCATGATCAGATGCTTATTGATTTTGCTTTTTTGATCGAAGATTGAGTAAGGTACAAAGAGACGACCTTAATCACTTGGTCTATCTATTTCCCTTACGTCACCACCACGTAATAATCCCTTGTAGTGATGGTGTGATTTTTTAAAGACTCGAGACACAAAAGCTCATAGAAAATTCGAAAGTCTCGTCTTTTAAATAATGGCCACGGTCATCAAAATATTTGATTAGAAGAAACTTCGTAGGAGTTTCACATGTTTTAATTTGTTTTTATTTCGTGTAGTATTCTTGTGGACACGTAACGTAACGACTAATACAACAACTAAGATATTATCAAACTCCAACCATATTTTTAAGCTACTAAAAATTGTCTTAAAACGTTAAAAAAGACAAGATTTGCAAAAAGGACCACAAAATGTGGAATCAAAATTTATAGTTGCAATATTGAAATCATAAGACACTAAACGTTGACCAAAATCAAAAAATGATATAGAAAGACGTCAAAAAAATAAATAACAAAGAAACGTTCACAGATCTTATTATATAAAAAGTACATCCGTAAAAATATAATCATTCAAAACACACACACAACAGAGATTCAAAGGAGTTTGTTGTGTGTTTTACCAGTGAAGTCAACGACGAAAATGTCTTCGATTAGTACGGAACCATCGTCGAATCTCTCTCTTTTAGAGAATGGCGGCGGCGGCAGCGAAGACTTTAACGATAAACCGACGGCGGAGATATCTAGACGAAGCCGTAGAACGGTGCAGAATCTATCGGCAACGTCGTTGATAAGGAAGAGATCGGATCTGAAACTGATACAAAGAGTTCGTTGGGAATTTCTTAGAAGAATCTTAGTGAATCTTCAGGAGGTTCTTCTCGGTACAAAACTATTCCTTCTCTTCCCCGCCGTTCCTCTCTCCGTCGTTGCTCACCTATATGGATTTCAACGTGTAAGTTTCGCTAAAGAAATGAATTTTTTGGTTTCATAACCATTTTGTATTGTTGTTAAATTTGGCTTAGTTAGTTTATGTTTGTGTGTGTAACATAAAAACCAAACACACAGGCGTGGATCTTTGGGTTAAGCTTGCTGGGATTGATCCCTTTGGCTGAACGTATCAGTTTCCTCACAGAGTAATTTATTCTTTTTAAAGTCTTTCTTTTTCTGTTAACTGAAATGTTGTTACAAAACTCTTTTTTTAAAACTTTTTTTCTTTTCTTCCATAACAGGCAAATTGCATTTCATACAGGCCCAACAGGTGAAATCATTTATGCTTTTTAAAAAATATAATTGATTTGTTAGTTTATTTTTGTACATTTTATTGGAAATGATTTGAATGGATTCGGAATGTAGTGGGGGGACTAATGAACGCGACATGCGGAAACGCGACGGAGATGATAATAGCGATTCTAGCGGTTGGACAAAGGAAGATGAGTATAGTGAAACTCTCACTACTTGGATCCATTCTCTCAAACCTTCTCTTCGTCTTAGGCACTTCTCTTTTCGTTGGTGGTCTCTCCAATCTTCGCAAACGCCAATCTTTCGACCGCGTATGTCAAATATTCCATTTCGTTATTTTAGTTTCGCATTTTCTTATGTCTAATTCAATTGTTTACAAGAACAGAGACAAGGAGATATGAACTGCATATTGCTGTATTTGGCGCTATTGTGTCAAACACTACCAATGCTATTGAGTATCACAAAAGAAGCTGGAGGAACATCAACTACTTTAGCTCCAATAGTTGAGGAAGTAGTCACAACAACAACAAGTGAAGATGGATCATCATCAGTTGTTGTTGTGTTGTCTAGAGCAAGTAGCTTCGTGATGCTTTTGGCTTACTTGGCTTTTCTTATCTTTCACCTCTTCTCTTCTCGTCTCTCTCCTCCTCCTCCTCCTCCTCAGGTCCTCTCTCTTTCCAAAACTACTTCAAGATTGTAATCTCATCTTGTGCTCTAATATATGCTTTGTTTAACTATATATATAAAAGAGTGAAGTAGAAGAAGAAGATGTGTATAATGATGACGTGAGTGACAAGGAAGAAGAGGAAGAAGCTGTAATTGGAATGTGGAGTGCGATTCTCTGGCTTTTAATGATGACACTCCTCGTTGCTTTGCTCTCCGAATACCTTGTCTCCACTATCCAGGTGTGTTTACAAATACAAAGTCCAAATATCACCAAATAGAATCGACAATGTGAAATAATTAAGACTAATATTGAGGATATCTATGAACCGAAACCCGTGAAATCCAACATGGAAGAATATTTTCAATAATTAACTAAGATGAATGCATGCATGCATGCAGGACGCAGCAGAGTCGTGGGGAATATCAGTAGGATTCATAGGAGTAATATTGTTACCAATTGTTGGTAATGCAGCTGAACATGCTGGTGCTGTCATCTTCGCCTTACGTAATAAACTTGTATGTCTTTCTTTCTTTCATATTATTAATTACGTTTTTAAAACATTCACGCTAATATGTATTTCTTTAGTCTATTTATTTATTTCGATTCTTGAAAATGGCAAAACGTACAGGATATAACTCTAGCAATTGCTCTTGGCTCTGCAACACAAATCGCTTTGTTCGTGGTAACCTATATTACATCTTCACCACCTTATTCATCATAATTTAAATTTTATAAAATTTTAAAAAATTATAAACAGTTTAATTTAGTTAAAGACATTCCAATATCGAGTTAGGTACCAGTGACAGTGATAGTGGCATGGATAATGGGAATAGAAATGGACCTTAACTTCGACATCCTTGAGACTGCTTCTCTTGCCTTATCCATCATCGTCACTTCCTTCACCTTGCAGGTTTCACTTTGCATTTTCTCCTTCATAATATTGCTTTTGAATTATGATGATGCATGTGTATAATCTATAGTTTTTTATTTAATAAAATTTATATGATTGATATATAGGATGGGACTTCAAACTATATGAAAGGATTAGTTCTTCTTTTGTGCTATGTTGTCATTGCTGCTTGCTTCTTTGTCTCTAATTCACCTTCCTCAAGTAAGCTTCCTTTTTTTGAGGTTCTTTTTGAGGTTTGTTTCCTACTACAATATTCATTTTATTTTGATTTTCTACATTGCAGCTGAAACAAATACAACTAATCTCACAATGACGAAAAAGTAATTGGTTTTCTACATTCACTAAATCATTTTTTTTTTATTAATTCTCAAACAAAAATTACATATTAAGATTTTATTTTCTTTCCTTTACATGTTAAAATCTATATAGTTCGTGTGTTTCTTGCAGGTAACTGGACTACGTATTGTCTTTTTATGTATTTTTCATTTAATTAATTTTTAGAGTTTTGTGTATATTAATTACAGTTAATTACATTGATATTTTTATTATTAAGGATTAATTCGTTTTTCTTACAAAATTAGTATTATCATCAATGACTCCTTAAAACAAGGCCTAACGGAGCCCACAAAATTTAACTCAATTTGTGTAAATGAGCCCACAAAAATTAATGACTGTTATTTACAAGAATGCCATTAACGGAGACAATTTATTATATCAAACATTTAGACTTCTTATTTTGTTGTGCAATCAAAAATTCTCTCCGATTCTCAGTCGTGGAGATAATACAAAAAAATCGAAGTGATCCGCCATGGGAGAAGAGAAGTCTCTGCTTCAATTCCGTAGCATCCCTTCGCTTAGAACCTCTGATTTCGCTCTCACGGAGGAATCTTCGTGGAGGCTTGAGAACAATCCGGCGTCGCGGAGGGGGAAGAAAAGAAGCGGCGGCGTTCCGACCAATTTCGCGTCATTATCGTTAGCGAACAGGAGAGATCGGAGTGAATCCGAGTTCAATGTCGGAGCCTTCGCGTCCGTCTCGGTGGCGATTCCGAAAGAAGAAGACGAATTCGCGCCGACATCGGCTCAGCTATTAAAAAATCCGATCGCACTTTTGTCACTAGTGCCGAAAGACGCGGCGCTGTTCTTCGCCGGAGCATTCGCCGGAGCAGCGGCGAAATCGGTGACGGCACCGCTTGACCGTATAAAGCTACTAATGCAGGTAAGGAAACTCCTCTTCCTACTTCTCTCAACAACTTCAAGGTTTTGTGTCACGTGTCTCTTTTTTTTTTTTTTGCTTTTTAAATTAATAATTTTAAATCAAGAATATATACAGATTGGTTGTTGTTGACTGTTACGCCGTCGTTTTAGAACACTTCATTTTCCACGAGTAGACTTTAACTACTTAGATGAAACTATTGTTGTTCTGTTCATGAAGAATGTGTTACTGTGTTAGAGATTCACTGTAATTTTCATTGATTCTTACTTACAATACAAATCATATGTCTTATTTAATGCATAGACTCATGGAGTTCGAGCAGGACAGCAAAGTGCTAAGAAAGCTATTGGTTTCTTAGAGGTACATACATACAGACAGTATATACTTCAGTTTCATGTAATGGAGAAAGGATTTGGTTGTTCTAACTGTAAACTCACTCTTGTTTTGTAATAATAATATAACTAACTACAGGCGATCATTCTTATTGGAAAAGAAGAAGGTGTTAGAGGTTATTGGAAAGGAAACCTACCTCAGGTACTCTTACATTAATCTCTGAAAAGGACTAAGTGTTAGAGTTTGAGTGTACTTAAAACCTTACCCTGAAAATTTCAGGTGATAAGGATCGTACCTTATAGCGCGGTCCAATTGTTTGCTTATGAAACTTACAAGGTAATATAATCTTCATATATCTGATACTGGTTGCCTCTCAAATGGCGTCTAATCACTTTTTTCTCTGCGCATTTTGCCTTTTTATGTTTTTTTTTAGAAACTATTTAGGGGAGAAGATGGACAATTGTCTGTTCTTGGAAGGCTCGGTGCTGGTGCATGTGCTGGCATGACGTCTACTCTGGTAAGTAATGCTGTTTATAGGCCTAAGTGAGTTTGTCTATCTTGAAAATGCCGTAAGACTCTGTTTATTTTTATGCAGATTACATACCCTTTAGATGTGCTGAGACTGAGGTTAGCTGTTGAACCAGGTTATCGAACCATGTCTCAGGTATGTATGGTCATCGCATTAAACATCAACTTTTTATGTTCCATTCCATCAAATTTTCAAACTTTATTCGACATGTCATATCTAGGTTGCCTTGAACATGCTGCGGGAGGAGGGACTTGCATCGTTCTATAACGGTCTCGGTCCTTCGCTTTTAAGTATAGCTCCTTACATTGCCATCAACTTCTGTGTCTTTGATTTGTAAGTCTACTAACAGTTCATCATCACCCCCGAAAATGTTTTGAGGCGATTGTTTACATTTTTCGATACTATATATATATTTGCAGGGTGAAGAAATCTTTGCCAGAGAAATATCAACAAAAGACACAATCATCTTTGCTAACAGCAGTGGTCGCTGCTGCTATTGCTACGGGTACTTGCTATCCTCTGGATACCATAAGAAGACAGATGCAATTGAAGGGTACTCCTTATAAATCCGTATTAGATGCTTTCTCAGGTAAAGTCCTCATCTGGTTCTAGTTAACCCTTCCTCGTCAACACTCAAAACGATTAGTTCCCACTGACCGGTTTATTCTTGACCGTTGCACAGGTATCATTGAGCGTGAAGGAGTTATTGGCTTGTATCGTGGCTTTGTCCCCAATGCACTCAAAAGCATGCCAAACAGCAGGTAATTCCTTGGATCTATAAAGATACTTTTGATTGAACCAGCTTTTCGTTTTATTGTTGCTCTTTGTAACAAGAAGTTTGAATCCTATTCTTGTTGTTGCAGTATTAAGCTTACAACATTCGACATCGTCAAGAAACTCATTGCAGCAAGTGAGAAGGAGTTCCAAAGAATCGCGGATGGTAATCGCAAGAAAGCAATTCCTAACACACCAGATGAACAAACCTGAATCCGTTTTGGATCTCAAGAATTTCAGAAATTTTCCGCAATCTTATGATATTGATATGTGTATTTTGTATTTTTGAATGTTTGTGGTCTAACTCTAAAGGCTGTTGAATTGAAGCCTCAAGGCAGAGAGTGTATGTCGGTTTAAGGTAATAAATGTCTGTTTGTGTCCAGCTTTACCGAACCGGTTTGTTTACCGAATCGGTTTTATGAGTTCGCTTACTCTGTTTAACGACGCCGTTTGTCTTTGGCAAGCATATTTGGCTAATGCGAGCACATGATGGAACAAATCTTTAAAGTTGAAAGACAAAGATAGCGTGTTCCACAGGCTGAAGCAAAGCTTGTCGGAGATGGACAAATAAGTTTGTTGATTTCTTGTTCAAATTGGATACTGCTGGATGGAATCAACGTGAATCTAACTTGAAGATTCACAGCCATATCTTTCTCATCGGCCGCAAATTTATTGATCCATCTCTAATATTCGTTTGATCAATTTGAATATGGAGTGATCTATGTAAAATGAATCTAGGTGATATATAAAATTATAGTATAGTTTGGTACAACTAATAATAGTTATGATATTATCAGGAATTGCATAGCAACTTGTATAGTATGACATGATCTATATATAAAAAAAATAAGAGGAAAAGTTTAATAAATATGTAAGGAGTTAGTTAGTGTGGATAATGAGACAAATTGTGAGGTTATTAGGCCAATGATAGAGAATGATTGTGATTATACTCTTGTGTTTGTTTCTACTTGAATCTTCGTCACCATTTTTGTAGTTGGGCTTTATTTTTTTACTAAAATATAGAGGAGGCCTTCCATGATAATAAAATAAACAACATTTGATATTTTGATTTGTATATATATGTGTATAAAATATTAATAGAGGCATATGCGTGTGGGTATTGCTTAGTCTTAATTTAAAGGAAACTATGACATAAAACATGTGTATTTATCATTGTAAACTACTTTGCTATATTTTAGATGAGAGTTGTTAAATTTCATAAGTTATCAACGGATTCAGTTTGTCGTCTAATTCAATTTATTTTGCTATTTTTGTGACAAGAGAAAAAGGAAGCCAACTAGCTTTATTTGAGGGTGTTAATTAGGTAGTTGAATTAGTGGTGTGATGTGAGTGGTTATCGCTAATGATAACCAATGATATCACAACATCATAACCATTAATTTAATGCTTTTGCCTCATCCATAATTCATTGATAAAACACACGTATATGATGTTGATCACATATACGTATCCTATAAATTAATAACAAAGGTGATTAGTAGTAAGTAATAATACTACATGGCCTTTTGAGATCCAAGCATGCAAAAAATACGAGTATATTGAACCTACATACATATTTTGCCACGTGTAGTGGTCTCCACAGACTTAGAGACACACGTGTCGGTCATATAGTTCGAGTCTAACCACGATGAAGCTACTAGCTAGCCTCGAACCACACACCACGGGCTGAAGCAGTGACACACGTCTTGTGACCGGCTTGTCACCCAATAGTTTATCAAGTTTTTATTTTTTGTTCACAATTTAAAATTTAAAATAAACAATGATAATTGTAAGGTGGAGCCCACCCTAAGGAGGAGGGCTTTATGGTAAATTAGCATTAGTCCCCACATAATAAAACTTAAAGGAGAGAGATTTGTGTTGCTGGGTTCCTTGTTGAACAAGAGCTTGAGTGAGAGAGACGCTCGCTTCCTTTCGATTGTATATTCTGATTTCTTCTTACGTGTGCTCCACGCCAATTCACCAACTCTCTCTCTCTATCTCTCTCCTTCTCTCTGTATCTATCATTCATGGAAAATGGGAGAGAGAATCTATTTTAGTTGTTAGGGCTTTGCGATATTTTAGGATTTTGTCGGTTTTGATCTCTCCAGAACAAAAAAGGGTTTTTAGGATAAGGGCTAGTGGGAAACTGGATCGTCTTCAACAAGGGAAAAAGATGCGAAAATCGTTCAAGGATTCACTAAAGGCTCTTGAAGCTGATATTCATTTCGCCAACACTCTGTAACTATCTCTCTCTCCTTCTCTGTCTCTGGTTTATATACGAATGTTTTAGGTGTTTAGATCGAATCTGATTGTGTTCTTAGTCGAGAGTTGTCAATCTCTTCGACAGATTCAATGGATTAAACTGTTTACATACTTATGAGTCTGAATCTCTCTGTTCTGTTGTCTTCTTGAGTTTTGTCTGCTGATGTCAGAATCAATATAATACTCCCAAATTTGATACCTTTGCGAGTTTCAGACGCAACCCACTCTTTTGGATCAATATTGATTGACTTTTTATGAAATTTGGTAATGTGTGAAGGGCGTCTGAGTATCCAGAGGAGTATGAAGGTGGTTGCTTGCAGATGAGACTATCTTACAGCCCCGCCGCTCATCTCTTTCTCTTCCTTCTTCAATGGACTGATTGTCATTTCGCCGGCGCTTTGGGTTTGCTTAGGATCCTTATTTACAAGGTCCCCTCTTTTGCTCTACTTCCATTGATCCTCTGTTCTTGTCTTTGCCTTTATGCGATTCTCTGTTCTGTTTATATTTAATAGGCATATGTTGATGGGAAGACCACCATGTCGCTACACGAACGAAAAGCGAGTATCAAAGAATTTTATGGTAATGTAAAAAAGTCACACTAGCTGATAGTATAACGTAATGGCTTTTTATCTAAACATCGATCCAACAATGTGTAGATGTGTTGTTTCCTTCTATATTGCAACTTCATGGAGGGATAACCGATATTGAAGAAAGGAAGCAGAAGGAAATATGCGATAAAAGATACCGAAAGAAGGACAGAACAGAGAAAGGGAAGATGTCGGAGATCGATTTGGAGAGGGAAGAAGAGTGTGGCATTTGTTTGGAGATTCGGAATAAAGTAGTTCTTCCTACTTGCAATCACTCCATGTGTATAAACTGCTACAGAAACTGGTATAAAGAATGCTTCCTCTGTTTTACTTGGTGTCGGTTTCTTTCATCCCCGGCTTTATAGAATGCCGTTTGTTTTTGAAACAGGCGTGCAAGGTCGCAGTCGTGCCCGTTTTGTAGAGGCAGCTTGAAACGAGTGAATTCTGGTGATCTATGGGTGTACACATCGAGTCGAGAGATTGCGGATTTACCGGTGATATACAAGGAGAATATGAAGAGGTTGTTAATGTACATTGACAAGTTGCCTCTCGTTGCTTATGATCCGACTCTTGTCCCTTATGCTCCTCTTGCTCGATGAACATTCTCTTTTAAGCTATGTTCTTATTCTATTGCTTTCATTAGCTTTCTTTGTTATTCATTTTCTTAGCAGTCTCTGATTTGGATTTGTATATAAACAAACATACTCTGGTCATTGACATTCATGGATCCCAAAATTCAAAACATTTGTGTATATACTTGTGCAAAGTATAGTTGATCACTTTGGTTCAGTTGCTTGATCAATTTTAAGGTACAATTTGGTTTAGGTAGGGATCGATTGGTTAAATCGTAAACCGCTATTTCGCGACATCTTGAATGAAAAGCATCAGACCGGTTGAGTGTGGGACAGTATAAAGGTTACACGTGGCATTTTTTAATTCGATAAGAACTCAAACTAGCCAATCACGTAGAAAGGTCAATCTATAGAATCTATCACCAACTAGATAATGCAGAATTTAATAGATAGGGTAAGACAGTGTTTTTCCACCGTCAGATGGATTTGATAATCAATCCAACGGTTACGATCGTCTCTCTGAGATCACCCCTCTCCAATAAACAATCATTAAAGTTGTCATCTATTGACACAAGAGTTTCTACCATTTCCTGAGATCGCAAAACGCAATCGCTGTAGTATTATAACAAAACGCTGCCGGAGATGGCTGCCGCCGCTGCTTCTTCCATCATGGGAACTCGGTTGGTTCCTGGTATGATTTCCGGTTCAGGTCGGTTCACGGCCCGGTTTGGGTTTGGAAAGAAGAAGGCAGCTCCCAAGAAGACTGCCTCCAAGACGTTTACATCTGACCGGCCTCTCTGGTACCCAGGAGCCAAAGCTCCTGAGTGGCTCGATGGTTCTTTGGTTGGAGATTACGGTTTCGATCCTTTTGGTTTAGGTAAACCGGCTGAGTATCTCCAATTCGATATCGATTCACTTGATCAGAATCTAGCTAAGAACTTAGCCGGAGACGTGATCGGAACCCGTACGGAGGAGGCCGCCCCTAAATCGACGCCGTTTCAGCCGTACAGTGAAGTGTTTGGAATCCAAAGGTTCAGGGAATGTGAGCTGATTCACGGCCGGTGGGCTATGCTCGCTACTCTCGGTGCCCTCTCCGTCGAATGGCTCACCGGCGTCACTTGGCAAGACGCCGGAAAGGTAAGCTTTTTAGATTTGCTTTGCGTTTGTGTTTGTGACTCAAATGTAAACGTAGCTATTAGATCACTAGGCGTGCGCGTTGCGTTTGCGTTTGAATTGATCGTTTGAGATTCTAATGAAATGACAAAACATTAGGTGGAGCTTGTAGATGGATCGTCTTACTTGGGGCAGCCATTACCGTTTTCGATTTCGACATTGATATGGATCGAGGTTTTAGTAATCGGCTACATCGAGTTCCAACGAAACGCTGAGCTTGACTCGGAGAAACGTTTGTACCCAGGAGGCAAATTCTTCGACCCGCTAGGCTTAGCGGCTGATCCAGAGAAGAAGGCTCAACTTCAATTAGCCGAGATCAAACACGCGCGTTTAGCCATGGTCGCGTTCTTGGGATTCGCGGTTCAAGCGGCTGCAACTGGTAAAGGTCCACTTAACAATTGGGCTACTCACCTCAGTGATCCACTTCACACCACTATCTTCGATACCTTCTCATCATCTTGAAATCAAAAATCTCTGTTATCAATCTGATCGTTTGTGTAATTTGCGTTTTAAAAAAGTTGGGCCTTTGTAGTATAAACAGATCTATGAGACTGAAATTGCGTTTTAGCGTTTGGAGTTTAAAACTGGTATGGGCTTTCGTTTCGTTTGGTCTATTTATTTACTTGTTTTGGCCCATCACACTATTCTAAACTAAACTAATGTCCTTTTTGTCCTAAACAAAAACATAATGCGAGGGTGAGACTCAGACGATAGATATTTTAATATGGTTGTGTGTGTTCTAAAGGTGAAAGCATTGTTGATAATAACATGTCATAAGGCAAATTTTAAATTGCTTGAACTTTGATTTAAAAGATAGATGGTCCAGTGTAGCTCTTACAATTATCCATCTACTTAATTTTTGGATTACCTATCAATTAGATGATAAATTCAACGACCAAATCTCTATATTTAATACGATTAATTAGTTCATTATATTTATATTATCCTATCTTCTTCCCCATATCACCTTAACTATAATGGCTAATTTGACATCAGCATCAAAACGGACAAGTCTTCCTTTCATATTGCAGTATAAACGCTATTGTTAGTAGTTTGCAAATAATGTTATGTATTATATAGCTTTTACCTCGTGCTAACTTTTAGTTAACAATCGATACGAAAATTTGACTAAAGATTTTAAAAATCTATTTTTCTATTTCCACGAGGAAGACATGCAGTAATATCATTTTTAAAACAATACAGTCAATAGTCCTATATATATTTTATTCCGGAAATTTGACTAAATATTAGTATAACGCAAATAGACTTTCCAACAGATTAATTTATTTTCCATCGTATAGATTTTAGTTACTAACAAGATAAGCATTTGATTTTACCAATTTTACAATTCTAATTTCTTCGAAACTACCACCAACCAAAACTACTGATGCATCGTGCATGCACCATGCATACTCTTTTTAGTTTTTACTACAAAGTTGAGCAACGTAACTCATGCATGCACCATGCAACCAAAAACGCAGATGTTAATGGAGCCGTTAAAAACGATTTAGGCCAAAACAACATAAAAGATTGTAAAATAAAGAAACGTCTGCACTATCTACCACTGATTATAGAACTTGAAGAAACCCTCGTGATGGAGAAAGACGCGTTTGAGCTCGACAGCTTATCCGACAAAACATATTCTTCAAACTTTGATCCGAACTCGCTTCTTGAAGACTCTGAGTAACCCCAACCATCGTCAACCTCCGGAACATCATCGTCGCCGTTCAAATACCTAAGCACCTTTCTCATCGACGGTCGAGATGCTGGTCTTTGATGGCAGCAACGCAACCCGACGGCGAGAGCTAGCTTTGCTTCTCTGCCGTCGTAAGCGGATCCGAGTCTCGGATCTACCGCCGAGAGAATGTCACCGCTCTCGTGCAATTGCATAACCCAATCAGCCAAGAAGAAAGTCCCAGAGTCCGTAGGTCTTCTCCCGCAGACTATCTCTAATAGCAAAACGCCAAATGCGAAAACATCAGACGCGGACGACGATTTACCGCTTCGGGTGAGCTCACGCGCCATATAACCAATCGTGCCAACAACAACCGTGGTGTGGGATAGCGTTCCGCGTTCGTAAAGCCTAGCGAGCCCGAAATCTCCCAGCCTTGGGTTCATATCGTCATCAATGAGGACGTTGCTTGGCTTCACGTCTCTATGAATCACAATTTTTTCCCATTCCTCATGGAGATATAGCAATCCAGACGCGATTCCTTTGGCGATATGAAAACGCACGTTCCAGGATAAAGCGGCGCCACTTTGTCTTGGTCTAGTATACAGCAGCGAGTCCAAGCTTCCGTTTGGGATGAAATCATAAACCAACAAGAGATCATTCTTGTGTTTGCACCATCCTTGAAGGTTGACAAGATTCTTATGCCTTAATCTCCCTAAACTCTCTATCTCTGCGACAAATTCTCGAACACCTTGCATGCTATTCGGTGTTATCTTCTTCACCGCAACTTGATCAGAAGAAGAAGACACATAAGAAGAAGAAGAAGAAGAAGATGATGACGATGATGAGATGCTTCCTCTGAAGACGGTTCCGAATCCTCCGGTTCCCACGATCCTATTCTCCTTAAAGCCATCAGTAGCAGCGTAGAGATCTTTGTATCTGAGCCTGTGAGGATGATTGATTTCCCAGTCTTCAAGAATCTCTTCTTGTCGCAATCGTTTCTTGTAGATGACGAAGAAGAACAATAACGCAAGCAAGACAAGCGTTACGCCTGATAGAGCCAAGATCAGAGCGAGGACCTGAGGATCTAAGCCTTCCTTCTTCGCCGTATTAGGCGGCGGACGAGGAAGAAGCGAGAGATCAAGAGTATCTGAACGCTCACCCCCGGTGGAAAAACTCCAACCCATCACGTAATGAGCACTTGACTGGTCACCCGTCGCTGCTGTGAATCCAACAAACATATCTTCTTGCACGATCTCTAACAACTCCGGAACCCGACGTGAAATCAAAGGCGTTACGGGTCTAGACTTCAAATTCGCAGGATAAACAGTAAAGTTAAGCGTTTGAGAAGGACCATCGTAATCCAAAAGTGCTTGGATAGGATCGCCGCTCTGAAGCGGGAAATCTTCTTTGCGGTCAGGGTCGTCGTTATCGTAGTAGACAACCGGTTCTTGAACACGCGATGTGAGGCTATTGAAATTAAGACCGATGTGGTTGCCTGAGCTGTCCTCACCGTCTTTGAATCCTTGTACCGTGTCAAACTCAACTGCGAAAACGTGATTAGCCGGATCACCATCGTTCGTTTTATTGAGAAATCCTAAGTACTGAGCTGGTTCGGCTCCAGGACGATCAGGGGTTGGAGATAGCGTGAAGGTGAAGCCAAATCCTCCGTTGCTTGAGCTTGAAGGGATTATTACGAAGACGAAAGAAGTGCTGAAAGAACGAACCGTGGCGTTGGAGGAGCTCCCGTTATTAGTCTCGAGCAATCTCACCGGTCTGTGGTAGAAGGCTGTACCGGTTACGTTTAGGTTTTGGTCAGTGAGCCTTAACAAACCGTCCGGTTTGATCGTCGCAGCTCCTGCATCTAGAATCACTGAATCGTTTCCCTTAAAACCTTGGAAAGTGAATTTTGTTTCTGTTATTGTTCTTTGAGATTGAACAGGAAGCAAGAAGAATATGAACAAGAATGAGACCATTGATATTTTGTTAGTTCTCATGAAGAATAAGAAGGTAAGAAGAGATGCTTCTCCGAGGTTTAGGGAACAGAGATGTTCTTATAAGGAGACGTTGAGGAAGAACTTTCAAGTTTTTAAAACAAGAAATTGCGTATGTTCTTCCTTTTTTTGCTTACGGGTTCGCATTAACGTGTGCACCAAAAAAAGGTTATATACAGATATGAACCAATCAGATTGGTTTGTGTCTTTGTGGTAAATTCAATACGTGGAAAAGGACTTAAATAATATAAAAGTTTTATGAATATTGAGTATCAAATTAAAATGTAGATACAATAATATTATTTGATAATAGTTCGTACAATGACGTACATATATTGAATTTTTTTTTTTTTTTGGTAAAAGATATATTATATTGAAATTTATGTGCACTAAAGTAAGGAATTGGTAATATTTTTAATACAGATAATCCGGAAAATTAGTAGTTTAATTTTTCTTGTCAACATATTTTATTGATCGGCAATAGGAAAAGTCATATAGATATTGATATTATGAAAGATATTGCGCATTATTTTTTTATGCTGAAAATGACTTTGTTATTTTGTTCTTGTTTTTCTTAAAAGTCCAACGCAACTATATAGGCTGACTTTGAAAAATTCCACATTTACTTTGCATATGCAGGTATTTTAATTTGTTGGTGAAACGAAGAACAAAAAAAATTGACTCTTGGAGTTGAGCATTAGTGATTTAAAACTAATAAAAATATAATATTTGATGATTAGATGAGTTCCGAGAACTTAAAGTACTACACTAATGATTGGTTTAACATTTTTATTCCTTTTATTTCACTTTTACCGGAAGAAAATGAACTCTTAAACGATTATAGTGTTAATTACTATTCATACCACGTGTGAAGAATTAATTAGTAAACATTTTTATAACGAGTTCGTACGACCACAAGTTCAAACCTTGATTTAGTCCCATAAATCTCTATCAGTTTGACTTTGTAAAATGTTGTCTCAATTTCATTTCTTCCACTTGTGTATTAATCCTTGATATATAGCATTAAATTCTAGAAGATTACTCCATGTGAATCATGTAAGATTATAAGTAAGATGTTAACTTGATTGATTTATGTTACTTATATAATACTTAAAGTTCCTATTATATTTCCGATATGAAAGTTATTCTCTACATAGGGGAAAACATCGTATTGTTTTCCTCGTGCGTGGGGAAGATTGTTTCTCGCATTTACACACCACCACATTATCATCACCGTCTATACTTTATATGTTTGTTTTCCTTCTCCATGCAACGACATATCAGAGATTAATATTCCACATCGGAAGTTGGAAGAGATCATAACTAATATATAAGTGATATAGACCTTTCCACTTATTGCCAATTATTTTTGAATTGGAAGCTCATGTAACTTAATACGACACAAAAGTTTTAATCGGGCAAAAAAATGGAACCACTTGATTTTATTTATTTTTGTCCCCATAAAGATGAATATTTGGATGTTTGACCAAAAAAAAAAAAAATGAAAATTTGGATAATTTGTGGTTTTTTTCACAATTAAGTATGAGGTATTGATAATGGGCAAATGTGGGTGGGTCTATATGTTAAGTTAACGCACAGCGTAATTAAGCCCATTTATCATTAATGGGGTTTCAATTTTCGAGGCCCAATAATATTTTACGACCTGCTAATGTGTGGACAGACGATATGTGTCTTGTCCCGTCGTGACTCATCAGACTCTTACGGATCAGATGGTTGGGTCAAGGAGTCACAGCTCATATGGTCAGTTTTCTTTACGTCTCTTACAACTTCACTGCCCTTGTCCGATTCAGCCTGTTAGGGAGAGTAGATGCTTGGTGAAAACACTCTTCTTGTTGACTTGTTGCCTTTCAAAGGAACCACCTGAGACTGAGATCTAATGCTCAAACTTATTCGTCCACTTCAGATTCTCTTTGTTTCTTACTTTATTGTTTAGTGGTGTGTCACGAACCTTTTTACTTTATTAAAAACAGAGATTCTCTCTTTATAGGTCACTAAAGAAAAGGAGGAGAATCTCTCTCTCCCATTGATATAGCTTATTAGTGTTTCAGTGTTGTAGATTTGATTCAAAAGTAAGAGCATCAGATACTATTGCATCTCTCTCTCTTTCATTTTGATGTTTGAATGTAATCTTCCTCTTGTTTGCTTTTCAGTTATCCTCGTGACCAGCTTCATCTTCTTCATAAAACAGGTTCGTGACACTTTAGTTATATGGATCTAAATTTTATTAGCAACTCTTTGTTTTGGTCCCTATGCCTAATCAGAATGAATGATAGTAGAACAAAAGCCCTTCATTGATTAAGCTTAGGATATTATTACAAAAAAAAGAACACATCATCTGTAACACAAAGCTTAGTACTACTACAAATCTTATTGATCCATAAACTTCCAGTCTAAAACTTTTACAGAATCTTTGGGGTTAACCCCAACAACATTGGTCGGCCAACTGAAAGTGAACAACTTATAGATAGGTCCAGTCTAATTCAGAAGACTCTGGTCGAAATGCCAAACTCCTGCAAAAAGACACAAAGCTTTTAGAAAACCTTAATCAAAGTCTTAACAACATACACACTCTCTCATTATAGGGAGGGCTTTAGGTCATACCGTGGCCTTTACCAACCATCCTTAGCTGTGTGATGTAGTCTGAGATCTTCTTGATTGCTTCAATCTATAATACAAACAAAAGTGTAAGCAACTACTTTTCAAGATACTAGTTCTAATCCAAACAGTTTCTTTAACAAAATGCAAAAGAAAAAGAGACCCACCTGCTCTCCAAGAAACTCACTCTCAACAAAATCAGCTAACTGTGGATCGTTGTTCTCTGATGCAATCTGTTTTAAAATAACATGTTAATATAGGTTAAGAAAGTGACTGATTATAGTTTGAGTATATGGATAAGTTTGTGAACATACACTGTGAAGGTTAAGAAGCTTCTCGTTTGTAAGTTTCTCCAGAGACAGAGCCAACTCCATTGCTGAAATACATACAAAAGAATGTTTAGTCATAAACTAGCATAGAAGCTCTACAACTACAAGAAGGATAAAGATATCGTTTCTTTGTAAACAAAAGAGCTAAATCTCACCATATAAAGCATCTCCTTTTTCACCGTGTTCGAATTCTGAGATAGGTGACACGATCGGGTGGAGTTTCACTCTTCCTCCTCTTTTGTTCTTTACATTTCATAAACAAACCATCACAATCAAAATCACAAAATCTTCTAAAGAGTATTTTTGGTTTTAAAAATAGTTGAAACCAACCTGGTACTCCATGAACTTCTCTGCGTGCTCTCTTTCTTCATCACTTGATTCCTTGAAAAATCTGATATATTGTAACCAAAACCATATGATTAGCATCATGATTATATGTTCATTCTTCTCTTTAAAAACTATGCTTAAGCCTTCTCGAAGATAAAGTACTTACTTAGCTAGTCCCTTGAGAGCAACGTTGTCTCTGTCGAAGTATGCGTACATTGAATGGTACACATACGAGACATTGTATTCCACACTGCCAAAAACAAACCAAACAATCTCATTTTCAGATCTTGATCTTATATTAACGAATGAAAGGTAAAGGAAGAAGCTTTGAGAGGCTTACTTGATTTGCTCGTTAATGGCAGCTTCGCAAGCGTCAGCATACCTCTGGCGAGCAAGAGAGACGTGAGATGTGATTGGAATGGCTAGATCGGCTTTCTTCACCTCTTCAAACGGCTCGAACACCACTCCGGTCATCGGCATGTTGTTTGTATCCACCGTGGCCGCCGCAAGCACCATTGCTCTGCCTCCGGTTTTCATCGGGAAGCCGAGAGAAACGGAGGAAGAGACTCCACCATGGGGGAGAGAAAGAGAGGGCTTAATGGTGGTGAAAGAAGAGAGTGCCCTTGAAGCCATCGTTGTTGAAAATGTAGAGAGGCTGCTGAGATTTGGTGTTTTGTTGTTTGTTTTGATTGATGATGAGAGGATGAAGGAGGAAGAAGGGTTTATAAAAGAAGGAAATGGCGTGTGGTCACCGTTGGATAAGGAGACACGTGGAGGGATAAGATTAGAACAGATGTAAGGGCGTGTGTTGGCCTCGTGCTACATCCAATAAGGTAGTGTGAACATGAGGATATTCGATCCACGTTAGCATCTCAACACTTCAGTTTTGTCCTCAGAATCTTTTTACCTTTTCTGTTTTCCCACTCTCGCGATGCCATTTTTCTCTTTCCTACTCGCTCTCTCTCCATATTTAATCAAAATAAAACTGAAACTACAAAAATAGAAAAAAAAACAAAACAATAAAGTCAAATTTTGATATATGCGTTGCAGCGTAGACGTGTACAATTTTTGTGATGTATATCTGCTTAGGGAGGATAGAGATTAAACATTTATCTTCTTTCTTCTTTGACCAAAGGGAAAAAAAAGAAACTGAAAATTACTAGAACAAGGTTGAATTCTTAAACCTTATTTTAGTAAAACCATTATTACGTGGCCTAAATTATTTAGTTTCTACAAGAAATGAAGAAAAAGAATCGAACATTCGTGCTGCGTCTAGAGAAGGAAGTGTATTATTTGATGAATAAGAGCTAGTAATATACACACAAGGCGTGTGTAAGTTTTCAAAGACCAAAAGGTTGCTTGTCTTTATCTGAGACAATTACACGTTGGAATAAGTACAATGTTGGGCCCTCCTTTTAGTCACACGGCTTAACAAAACAAAAAAGCTCTTCTTTCACCTTCACTTTTTGAAGTGAATAATAATCATATCAAAGGTTACAAAATTTTTTGTAAATAAGCTTTAGAAAAAGGTGGAGTTAGGTTTGATTTTACATATTGGTTGGCTTTCATATTTCCTCGTGGCTTGCTTAGATGGATTCTTATTATTTAACCACAAAGAGAGAAGGTTAGGCTATAAAGTGTTAAGACTTGTATCCTCCATATTGGTTTGATGAATGGCTTCACATGACTTTGATATCAACTTTCTATGACTAGAATAGTTTTTGTTGAGATCGTTTGCTTTGGATTATGTTTCTTATTTGTTTTATTCTTTGTTGTATTAAGTTATGTGCGGAATGCCACGTCATATATATCTATTGAATTGGTGGAATGGTTGCAAAATAAGAAAAAACGAAATCTAAAGGTGGGAGTGGTACACAACGTTGTTATCGGTAGGAGATTAAGAAAGAAAAAGAGCTTTGTTTCTCTAAAACAACAACAACAACAAAAGTCTCAGCTTCTTCCCTTTTTGATTCTTGAGAGAAAGAGAGAGAATGGATCAGATCTTCAACAAGGTTGGATCCTACTGGTTAGGCCACAAGGCCAACAAGCAGTTTGATTCCGTCGGCAACGACATCAATGTACCTTTCTCTTCACCATCTTTTCTCTTTTATAATCTGATTCATCTACGGATGATCCAATGATAATCACCTTTGGATTTTATGAGTTTACCTTATTATCTTTACATTTCCTATGAATTGTTGATGTCATTTGTGACATTACAATGCTACATCACGCCACAACAAGGATGAACATCTATATGATCAATATTTGATTGAATAGATTCTTTCTCAAATTTTCTTTAAAAAAATGCATATGTGCTTTGTGTGATTTTTATTTATTTTTTGTTTATATGACTTTATCTCTTAATGATGTTTGAGAATTGTGATTCTCATTGCCTTGCTTGACAACTTACGCAATTATGATCTTGAATGGTGCTTGTTCTTTGCAAGTCGCTGTCAACGAGCATTGAAGGAGGAACAAAATGGTTGGTCAACAAAATCAAAGGTATCTCTATTTAGTTTGATTCTACCGCAATCTTTTGAGTCTTTGACCTTCCTTTTCGTCATTTCTATATATATCATCCACTTGCAGGAACAATGCAAAAGCCGTTGCCTGAGTTACTACAAGAGTTTGATTTACCGGTAGGCATCTTCCCACGCGATGCTACAAACTACGAATTTGATGAACAGACCAAGAAACTAACCGTGTTTATCCCATCGGTCTGCGAAGTTGGCTACAAAGACTCCTCTGTTCTGAAATTCACCACTACAGTAACAGGATATCTCGAGAAAGGAAAGCTAGCTGATGTAGAAGGAATCAAAACCAAAGTTATGATATGGGTTAAAGTGACATGCATCTCTACAGACTCATCAAAGGTATATTTCACTGCCGGGATGAAGAAGAGTAGAAACCGCGATGCTTATGAGTTTTCAAGAGATGGCATTCGAGTCGATAAATTCTAACTCCATATACCTACCTATTCTCTCTTTTTATCTTCTTATGTTTCAAAGATAATCCCATATTAATTCATGACTTTGAGTGATTAAGATGATGATTTCATTAATGCCACACCGTTTCTTCGCTTAAACTTAGGCATGAAATCCTTCTCTTTCTTTTGTATCAAATCTTGTGATTCTGCTTTACTTTGTGCAAACCAAAAAAAAATCAAAAGAAAAACAAAAGATGTTCTTGGTGTGATTAAAAGATGTTAATTTGTTCATCTATGTTGGGCCTAGGCTTGGTATCTTGAAACCAAGCCCAAAAAGAAAAAAGA